>CAXKVY010010909.1:0-36045 GCA_964058915.1 Tetropium fuscum | reverse complement strand
ATTGATCAAAAACAATAAACGTAACGCGTAAATTGATGCATACACACGCCAAGATCTATGAAAAAGGGTATAGTACTCGTCCCTTTATAGAACTTTACACATACAGAACTTTATAGAACTCGGCTATTAAAGGTGATCTTAGTTTTTGGACTTATTTTTCTGAGCAACCTGTACATTTTACCTGAAACTGGCGTACCCCTTTTTATAAGATGTTAGGCAAGCAATGGCAACCCAACCCTACTCTTGAAGAATAGGTTGAACAATACCTCATCCCTTGTCATAATAGATAAAATTAGCCTATGCTGCAGAAGTTGCCCGACGTTAAATAATTAAAAAAATCAAGCAGGAAGCCAATTCAAGCAATTAATTAATTTCTTTATAAAACGTTAGGTAATCACATTTCATTTACCAGCAAAATACAATTAAATTTTAATTTATTAATCCGCCATTCTCCAGAATTGATTGGAAGAGACTGTTAATAAGACTTTCCATCCCCTAAACGCTACCCTCGAGCCCTTTAACCGCTATGCAGCAAATTATAGAATTTAATACAATCGGCTGATCCGTTGAGCTGTATTATTCAATGTGTTGGATTGAAATTTCTAGTTCGGGATTTCGTATGAAAGGGAACAAGTAGAACAACGCCTTCAAGGCAAATTCCTTGGGTTTCCCCTTGGGTTGTAACACTGCTCAGGATCTGGCTTTAATTAATAAATGTACCGAAATTAAACAAAAGTATGCCTTAGCAAGAGCCCCGGTTGCTTTGTATTGTAGTCGTCAAATATTTAAAGACAGCCCAGGTAGAAGCTGTAGAAACAAGAAGTTTCGCAGAGTGAAAGAATTAATGGATTCAAATCACAAGATACAAATATGTACACCTACCTAACATACCGAGTGTCCTTTTTCAATCAAATTATGGGCCTATAAGATGTCCTTACATCGTTAACATTAATAGTATAATGATTATTATAATTTGCATTAAAATCTCCAACAACAATTTGCTTATTTAAAAGTATTGTCTCAAACTCAATCACATCATAGTGCATTAAAGCATACCTAATTAATAGTGATCTGTATGTACAGAGATATATTTTCTCATTGCCTAATTCAATGAAGGTGAATTCTACATATGTATCTACGCAAAGTTTATGAATGCCTTTGTCTTTTATTATGGGTTTTGAGTAAAAAGACACATATCACTTTTTACAAGGCGTCATTTAATTATCTTTTCAGGTATAAGCTTAAATATATACGTCTCGTCATAGTAGGCAATTAGGGCTTTAGCCTCTCCAGATCTGATGACCTAACTTCGCCCATGATTGTAATATATTTTTATCAGTGTCATCAGTGTCATCAAGTCTTATTTATATTTTTTACTTAGATATTTATTTTTCTCGGTCGCCCAGTGGACGCTTGGTCCAAGTTTGGGGTTGACAACATTTTTCTGCTTGAGAATAATAAAATAAATTTTACTTAATAATGCTTTGTTTTCATTAAAAAAAAAATCTATAATTTTTACCATTCCTGTACATGGTATCAATTAAACAATGATTATATTATTTTCCAGAACTGCGAATTCCGTTATTGTTATTTTATAGATAGATTAGGTACTATAAATATTATATCCTATAACTATAAAATAGTCATATATATGTTTCTGGTCTCGTAAGGTATTACACAACGGTCACGACGTGATTCCTTCATCAAATATCAACTATACCCACTATTTTTCTTCCTTCTAATTTACATAACCCTCGTCTCAGCTGACTCTTGTTTGGGTTGGGTGTTTGAGGTACAACCATAAAATGTTGACAAGTGACAACAATCGTAAAACATGAAACCATGTCTATGTTTACCTTCACAAGACAACGCACACAAAGCGGGGACGAAGGAAGATGAAATATAATAAAAGGAAAGAGATGGAGACCAGGCCACGAGGAAGGAGACTCGGCTCTACTCAGCTGACTGCTAGTTTTAGTACAAGAACTCCCCCACGACAAAGATATAACAAATCGCCATGGGCGCAGTTCGGGGAAATTATATTACCATTACATGCTAATTATTTTTCAAATATGGATAAACGAAGGTATAGGAGCAAAAAAAGACATGACTTAAGCGTTTTTGATTATATTTCTGATTTTATTACTGTTCAAGTATTAGTAAAGAAAAATGCCTAAACATAGGAAAAACAGAGAAACGCTCCCGAGTCTCATCCTCTTCCTCGAGTAGCAGCAGCCGTGGTAGTGCCAGTGAGGCACATTATTGACGTAAAAAGTCAATAAAAGTAAATAAAGACAGGAAAACTGTGAGTTAAACAACCTAAAAAAAGACAGGCAACCAACGTCAAATATATCTACTCTTATCCCAGAGTGTGATCCAGTTACCAAATACATATGAATTACTAATGAATCTCGTGAACTATAGGCCGATAGAAGGTTACTCTCAATATGAATTTTATTTTAACCATATTGCAAAAATGTATAAAATGAAACTAAACTTTCCTAGCGCCGATAAGGTGTCTTTAGTTATTGTGGCAATTAATGACATAACTAACATAACTTCTGCGGTTGAAGCAGCAAATATTAGAGATCCTAATACACTTGCCGCATACTTAACGAATAAAGTTTATACCGGAAAACCTAAAATGTTGACAGCAGAAACTGATCCACCTAGTACGAGTAGTACCAAAAAAAAGAGGGGCATATTGAATATAATTGTTTAAAAAAATAGAAAAGCAATTACGCAAATAGACGCAGTTAAATTAAATATCACACCTTTTGCAATCGAATATATCAATTTAGATAGTGTCTTTCTTATTGGGATACATTTCACACAAGAAAATTCAATTCTTATCGCATTGATGAAAATCTTGTCTTTAAAAGATACGTCAGCAAACATGTAACATTAGCTCTGCGTGACTCTTACCACTTTTGGATACCCAAAAATAGTTGGGATGAAAATGTAACCACTGTAATCAGAATACAACAAGGGCTCGATAGTGAAGATGCCCGGCAAAAGTTTGCCATCAAAGGCTAAAGTTGCCTGGCAAATTAAAAGTTCGCCATCAAAGCCCAAAGTTGCCTGGCGAAAGTGCGCCATCAAAGGTCAAAGTTGCCCGGCAAAAGGTCGCCATCAAAGGCAAGTTCGCCTGACAAAAGTTAACACACATATTCAAAGAATTGCTCAACTTGAATTCAACAGTAACAATAGTAAGAACTCGACAGTATTATTTCTATTTTTATTGCAAGGTCAACGATAGCTCGCCCTAACAAGCTTTATGATAGCTCGCCCTAATGATAGCTCGCCCTAACAAGCCACCTTCAATCGTAACAAGTTACGATTGAAGGTGGCGTATCCCATGAGGTCCATTTTGTATTATAATATGTTTATGGTAACGTTTCTTCGATAACCTCTCAGGGTTAACAAGGAATGGCAGCTCTAGACTAGGAATATTTATAGTATGATTATATATTTAGTCTTTGTCAAGCAATCGTTGAATGCCATTGCAATTATTGTTCAAGGATCTTGGTATTAATATAAAATTGTGAATCGTATACAGTGTGTTTGGCCGGCCCCAACTGACTAAAGTCCCCAAAGTAACTCTTCATAAAATGTTTTACAAAAATGTTTTTTTTTCTTTCGATATTTTTAAGTGGTTTCTTTTTATTCGTACAAACATTACATAAGGACTAAATTTGTTTATTATAAGTGTTACCACTAGGCATCACTAGGCATCAAAGGATTAATATATTTTTTTAACAATATCAAAAGCTTGTGATACGTCAAACAGCAGTGGCATAACACCTCTGTATAGATAATATGTGTAAATATGTCCTAATACTGTTTCAGAAGAATTTACCTGCTCTAAATCAATGTTGAAATACTGTAAGTATATTATTTCTTTCATGAAAGCGAACCAGTCCGTTATAAATAATCCTCTCAAATGCTTTAGATAAGACACTTAATATACTCTTTACATCTAAAGTTGACGGTTACGTCATAGATATAAACCATACGAATCAAATCAGTATTGCCCTAGTCAAATGTGTGTTGAAACAATTCGTCTTGATGTATACAAACTACCTACTTGTTTTCCAATGAGAAACGTAAACATAATACATAACCTATAATTTGAATATTAAAATGATGAGGACTAGAGACAGGAGACTGAGCGTGGTTTACCCATCAGTGCACTGAAATATATCAACGGGGAAATATATCAATCATAACGGGCTTCTTTTTGTTGTCTCTCTCGTTTTATTATTTTTTAACGAACAACACTTAGATCAGCGTATGTTGTAGATTAAGAATAATTTAGTGACGTAACCGCCAACTTTAAAGGTGTAAAGAGTAGAGATTTGTCTATGATTGTCAATATTGACTCTTTTTTGTAAACTGGTACTATAATTGCCTGCTTCATATTAGGTGAAAAATGTCCTTGGTTGATGGACAGGTTAAATAAGTAGGTTGTCATTTCTTTGTGGATAAATGTATTGAAGACAAGGAAGTTCTTGGGTCTTGCCGGTGGGGTCCAGAAGCCAGTACCGGGAGTAGGGTCGCGGTAAACGCTGGTCTATCCCTTACGAGGCTGTCTAGGCCTACAAGGATATTGTGGGCAAAAAGCGATAGTACCGCGCGTCCTCCTCTCATTGAGTTCATAAACTCAATGGAAGGATATTGACACGAGAAAAACCTCAGTAAGAAAGAAAAACAAGCAGACGTAGCTCATGAAAATATTGATATGCATTGCTTTGACCTACAGGTCATCTTTCCAAACCATCTCGAGATGTTTTTTAATTTTTTGCACAGGAAGGCTATTTATAATCTCAACATTTTCGATGACAGATCAAAGTTGAGACTTTGTTACACTTGGAATAAGGATAAGAAAGGTGCTAGTTGCATTTACAATTTTTTTTCACATTTTTCAAGGTTGGATATTAGAGAGGCTTTCGGAGGACATTTAAAAATTTCATTTATCCTAGATTGAATACCTAAGAAAATGTAATTTATTCATCTTTGAGAAAATGTTTACTTCAAATGGCATACAAATGTACAAATCAAAATCAAAATACCTTTTCAAAGTGAAAAAAGTGAATCACTTGATATTATAAGTGAATTGGAAATTAATCATGCCATCCTTTTAACGAAGTATTTTGTAAACTACGAGTATTATACCTTGATTACACTTATACCTTGTTTACAAAATTATATTTGATGAAATGATTACTGCGAATATAAAAACAAATTGGCAACAACTTAAATCGATATCTATTCTAACAATGTAACTATCCCCGGTTTTAACCAACGCCACCCATAACTACCAACCAGCGAGTTACAGTCCGGTAATACCCGTTTTGCGAGTTCTTATGTCAGAGAACAGGCAATGTTACCGAAGACCTACACTCGGAAGGACTGCAAAGGCAAAGCGTGCAGACTTATTTACCCCCGGGGCCACTAAAAGATTTGTTATCTGCTCTTCTTGGTCTATATGTCTATAAGCTACCACTTGTTTCTGATCTGAGATAATCCTTTTCCGATTTCAAGCTTTTCAACCGACTATGTAACTTTTTTCTCTGAAGGGCTCGAATTATTTGCGACCGACGCGTTCTCTAATTGCTCCAATGAAATGAACTATTTATAGAAATTGTTTTTAGATGTTTGTGCTAATCATAGGTATACCTAAACGAAAATAGTAATAAATTAGTCTTTTCGTTTTGGTTACACCGTGTTATTCAAATATAGTTTGGTTGATAAAGGCGTTTGGGGGCTTTAGTTTGTGAACGACAGTCACAGAGATATGGAATTTGTTTTTAGTTAACATTTCAAAGCATTATTAATTACATACAGATGAGGAATTAATTACTCATATACACTATGTATATTGAGATAAACGAAAATACAGAATTTAAATCAGTAATAAAATCATATTAAAAATTAAATTAAATTCAATAATCAATAACTATCGCACAGACTATAGTATAAGCGCAAGCACACAAGCACCTCTGACCAGCTTGTAGACTATAGCGGAATGCCAACCAGCTACGCGCCTGAGTGGTCAAAACGTAATATCATTGTAACTAAATAAATAATCGGTGCAAAAATCTGATTCAAGCATTATTACAATAAAAACTGGATAGGGCTGGAACCTTTGATGTAATAATAACACTCGAAGTAGTTTCCAGAAACACCAAAACACTTACTTCGCTCGACGCGCGTTTCGCCAACGAAATTGGCATCATCCGGAGACGATTAAAAAAAATAGATTTTTTTTAACTTCATTTTAAAAATAATCTTGCATATAAATTTATCATAGATCTAATTGGACCCCCTCTCGGACTAAACTCATGTCTCAAGTAATCCTTGTAGTACAATAGAAATTAGTGTTCATAGAACTGGCGCCCATAAAACAGAGAAGGATTCAATACTAGACATACCTTGAATTCAGTACTAGACATAAAATAAGATATGTGAAATTAATATAAATATTACCATATGAATTTTATAATTGGATCCAGGTTATGTCAAATTTTCAAAATGTCAATAAATGTCATATTTCAAAGGTGACTTGGCATGATTTCAATAATAATGTACCATACTTGAAACAGACATTGAATTAATTATATATAAAAGTAAATGATAGAAGATACATAATAAGAAAGAAGATTGTAAACTTTAATATACGAAGGTAGAGTGAATCTGTGAGGTGCTACGCAAATAAACTCAAGAAATAAAGACCTTATGATAAAAACAAATCTAGAGACTGAAAAACAAATAAAGCAAGATAATTGAAAAAAAGAGAAACTTGGTTACGGATTCTGAAAAGAGAACCTTAGAAGGGGAGTAAAATTTTTATTTATGTTGAAAGTAGGAGAAGATTATATTGATAATCGATAATAGGGTACAGTGCAGCATTGCCGAGTTCCAGAGAGCCCAGGTACCGCAAGGCGATCCTGTGAATAATTCCAGATCATCGTAAGAGTAGAAAATCTAAAAGTGAAGGCATATTGAATCGATAATAAACAAATTTAAGATACCTTAATTAAATATAAGTCATAACAACTATAAAACATAACATAGCTTTTTAACGTATTCTGAACTATATCCTACCAGCATAAGTATAATTTTAAAAGAGCTCACAGCTAAAAAGACAGTAAACATTAATTTCACTCTCAATAATTTTTCTAATTTTTGGTAAGAAAATGGTGGTACTTATTGTAAAATACTTGTTTTTGCCCTTGAATTTGTAAAAAATATTTTGGTGTGATAAAGGACATGCATTAAAATTGTTTTTAGTCAAAAACAGTGCGTAGAACGATAAAATCCGAAGAAAGTTTTCTTCTTCATAATCAAACAAGGGATTCAAAAGTATTTTTTATTTTTAGAGAAACCAGCGGCGTCATATTTTTGTCTTTAAAAATAGCCGGTGACATGCCAGTACGCGCGCCACTGGTTAGACTAAAAATCGTTTTGTATTGCACAGTATGCGTCTCCCGTAGCTAGTAATAATACACCTTAAATTTCATTATAATATTTCAAGCTGTTTTGGGGAAATCTAATTTTTACTGTTTTATTTTAATTAAGCTTCAACATCCTGTAGATCAGTAACGAAGCGTTTGGGGACCTGTTTGTAGGAACTTTTTTTTTATAAAATACCTGGGCAATCCCCCCCCCCCCCCTTAAATATTGCTGCGTCTTAAAAGCCCTGTATATATTGAGATTGTATTCACGTCTGAATAAACAAAATATAAAATATGTTCGCCTCTATTTAGCCCACTCTGTATTTCAGCTGTAGCAATAAATACCTAACAAGAGTCCTTGGGTTTATGGCCGCATTTCTTTACGAATTCCATGAATATTGCGAGTAAAAGCATAAAAGGAAAACTTCTTCCTTTTTTAACCTACATCATGTTTACAATCCCTAGATATATCCTTCCAACAAAAAAGTCAAAGTTGATTTTTCTACTCTAATGGATCCTGTAGTGGTGTCCCTGAGGAATAAAAGAAAAACAGGAGGAGACATCATAGCGAATCACACGACTGCGTAACTGCTGTCCTAACTGGCGCTGCCGAAATGGAGCACGTCCTTTTTTAATCTTCCTAGGTTTTCAATCAAAGCCGTTAGATTAATGATTTGAGTGCTTGGGATAGCATTTTTAGAGTGCACGAAACTCAGAAAAAGTGTAGCAAACATTGATTTAGAAATTAGAAATGTCTTAAGAAAGTCTTAATTAAACAAACAATTAAATACTGCCATTTTTGCATATGTCAAATATGTCATAAATAAAATACTCTTTTAAAAAACGCCCAGAAAAGGGACCGAAACGTTAAGTAATATAATATAAGTCGTTTTATTGCTACCATCCCAAGATAAACCCTCTAAAAATAAATAAATATAGCAAAGAAATTTGTAGATAATATATATATATATATATATATATATATATATATATATATATATATATATATATATATATATATATATATATATATATATATATATATATATATATATATATATATATATATATATATATATATATATATATATATATATATATATATATATATATATTATATATATATATATATATATATATATATATATATATATATATATATATTGTGAAAAGTAATCTTGGGTTTGTAGCATCTCATTACATAGAAATAAGCAAATAGACTTATTATTATTAAAATATATTATTATCTATTTGCTTATTTCTATGTAATGAAATGCTACAAACCCAAGATTACTTTTCACAAAATAAATATGAATAGCAAAGAATTTCAAAGCTAATATATATATATATATATATATATATATATATATATATATATATATATATATATATATATATATATATATATATATATATATATATATATATATATATATATATATATATATATATATATATATATATATATATATATATATATATATATATATATATATTGAATTTAGTAATTTAGTAATAGTAGTAAGAGTTTAATTTTGTAAGTAAATTAAAGAAATTTTGTTCATTTGTTGAAAGCCTAAGTATTTTAATATATTATATAAATATCTATTAAACCTTATATTCAATTCTTATCCTGGCTAACCTTATTATCTTATTCCCTATGGAGCATGACATTTTCTTATCTCAGAAGTCGATTCAGAACGTTGATGTTGCAATACTCAGTACACACATTCATACCAAGACAGAGATACAAAAATATATACAAATGTATTATACTATTAAGAATCCTGAAATATAGTGAGAAAAATAGTAGTTTTATAATGAGAAATAAGAAAATATTGTCAACATATCAACCTTCAACATATCAACATATCTATTGTCAACATATCAACATATCTTTATACAAAACGATATTATTTTTATAAAAATTAAAAAACAAGAAATATTAAGTTTGAAGCAGCTATGTGCTTAATTTAATTTTTATACATAATACCAAGGTATTTTACAATGAACTGATAATGATAAGTATGCAAAACTCACTACATCCTGTTATATGTGTGTAAGGATTAATGATATAGGCAACCCCCATTACACATGGTTGCTTTACTGTTTTTTTATACAAGTAATCACCAGTAATTGTTATAGATTTTTACAAATGGCCGATGTATTACTAATATTATGGATTTAGTTATATATGGAGCTCATATTTGCATGAATTTTTATATGGAAAGTAATTATAATCATATATTGAATGTTTCTTATACTTTAAATTTTACGAATTCGTTTTAGTTTTAATAAGCTAGCTTTATTAAAGTGAATAGTACCTTGTTTACGTAAGTTTGTGTTTTTGTAGCAATTTCCCATCCTTTGAAACTGCTTTATGGGGTGTTGAAAGCTGGGTGAACACTACTGCATACTTACGTGATCTATCAGGAACAAATCTGAAACTGCTCGATCAAAATTTGCTATTGGTATTTCCATAACCTCTTCAAAAGAAAAGTTCGCAAGAAAATTTTACCGTGCCCACGCTTCCGAATTTTCCTCGTTGCTAATCAATAAATAATTTTTTCAACAAGATTCTTTGTTCGTTACCGTGGTACTATATATTACAATGTTTTTGTTTTGTATGTATATACTAGGTAGTTTGGCAATTTAATGTTTATTTAACTATTGTATATTAGTTTCTCACTAACACTATTTAATCGATGTCACTTCTTAATCTATTACAATATTCAAATGCCCTCTATTACAATATTTAAATGTTTATAATATCTATTTGTATTATTTACTTAAATACTCAATTGTTTCTCATATTTCAGGTTCTCTGGCTGTTGCTATTCAGCAGGCTTTTTGTTTTGACATTAGCTGTCACTGAATTATAGGTATTATTCTATATATTATTATAATTATATTTATTGATTATTAAATTTGTATATTTTACCATGTTGTCATTTCACTTTCATAGTGTCTCGCTTCCTTTATCAGTAATATTGACTTATTAGTTCATATGTACCAGTATCGCTCGGAATCATGCCAACAAATCTATACAATTAACTATTATTTTATACTTTACGATGCATATTGTTATAGTTTGGCAATATAATAATACACTTTAAGAGTTATATACATGTATTCTATATGCTTGCTTATTGAGAAATTTGCTTGATATTAACAAATAAAAACAAAGACATGAATAAATTACTTTATTCATGTAAAAACATTAAATTCTATGAAATACAATATTATCTTCCACCTATTTTTAACTTACAGCATAACTAGTTACTGGTAATTAAAAAGAAAGAGAACTGCCAATTATTTCAGACATTCAACATTTGTTTGAGGTTAAACACATGTTAAAACCATTTTAAATGTTCGGCTGTCTTCTAAGGAATATTTCGCAGAAGAGTATGACGCCTGTAAAATCTAAATTATACATCCAACTTTTTCGTCAAGTCAAGAACCACTGTTCGTTCTGATCACGTGCTAATTATAAAAAAACTCAAGTGAACTGTACCATTCGCATTGTTTGTGCAATTCAAAGAAAAATATGTATTTTAAAAAATTATGTCATATTTATAAACGGCGACCAAAATAATTGTTACCGTTAACGAAGTAAACTTTGACGCAGACAGCTGGTCTCTGGCCTAAGAATAGATATTTTCATTAATAGTGTAATATCCGTTATTACAGGGACTGCCAAATTCTACTGGCATGGAAACTAATATGTAGATAATTACAACGTGTCAGTGTTTCCATGTGAGTGCGTGTATTTTAAAAAATGTGTCTCATATATGATGTATTACTCCCACGCAAAGTATCCATCAATATCGGCTTTTCTAAAATTTCCAATAATTATTCTATTTAAAATGCGGTCCACGTTGCAGGAAGAGGCGTTTTCTGGAAGCCATCTAATTTTTTTCAATCGTGTTGATAGGAATGACACTTGGATATGAATGTAATTATTAATATATTTCAAGGGGAATGATCTTGTAACTTGTAGGAATTTACCCCCAATTGAGAACAGGCAAGATATAGTAACAAGTAACAATATATGTTAATTGCATCTCAATAGATTTTTCTTTTTTTTTATATGTGACTAGGATAACTAACAAATACTTATTTTCATCAAACGTCAGCGAGACATGCCACCAGACTCATTTGCCAATTTCATAAATCAACCAGACTTACTTCTAATTATACTTAATCTTAATGACCATATTAATGGTCCAGTGGGATCCAAAAAATCGTTCTCATTTTCCATTTCAGTCAGAGTTACTTTTCGCAACTTCAGATAAGCCCGATTGCTTTTTTGATTATTGAAGTTTTGTGATCTACTTTCTTTAGTAAATCTAAAAGTTCTACGATAAATAATTAACTAAAATCATTTCCATCAGTTAAATGAACCAAGGTTTATTAGTGCTAAAATTAGATTTAGAAAATAATACATTTTCCTGTTAGACATACGCAATTATTAAACTTTCAAGTTTTCCGTAAATTTTAAGTTTCAGGTCCAGTGACAAAACGGAGTAAGTACTTGGTCATATAATACGGATATCTAATCTGTACCGAATCTACTGAACACGCAGAATGGCCCACATTCATTATTTTTAGTGTTTCCATGTTCTCTGGAGCCGTTAATTTTCACGTACGATAAATTGAGATATGTAACATGTACCCGTATATCCTCCATAAATATTAATTATCCTAATTACCACGGTCGGATTGGACGGTAATATTTTAAATAGGTTTTCATCGTGCCAGGTAGAGCAGAAATTGGATTTCAGTGCATATAATTTGTCTTTTGTTATGCTGGACAAAGGATAGGTTTTTTTGGAGCAAACATTTTATTATTTATTTGTCGAATATATAATTCACGTCTGCCAGTGCGATCAAACATAAACTCGCTCTCAATGAATCGCTGAGCACAATGATTTTTTGTCTCTTGTTATGCTACATTAATCGGGATGAACAAAAATTACCACGGACTGAGCCTGTCCCAGATTTGCTCGCCTGCATCAAAATAATAAGCGTCAGAACTCAACAATTTGCCATCGCAAATATTAAATAATATTAGAGCTGGCAAATATTACAGAGTCACCCCAACCCCAGTAAATTTCACTTTAACTATTAGGTACAAATCGTCTATTCGACATACTATAGTCTATTTTAACATGAAAGAGAGTAATAAAAGTTCATCAAAAATGCAAATCATAAAATAATCCAGTCCCATGTACTTTGTACCTTCGAAAAATTCGAAAATTAATGAAACTTTGGGATGCTGTTTCTGGGTGTCCAGTAGTGCTACATCCAGTTTATCCAACAAAAAAAAACCCTTTGGATTCGGCGGGGGGGGGGAACCCCAACATTTTTGCACTTTTCTCGGTCTTTTCGAAATAATTCGAAAACGGTTGATTTTAGCGGACAACTTCAAATTAGTAAATTGTAATTAAAATGTATGCCATTTTTACTATTAAAACGTATTTTTTGACGGTATAGGTACCGAGACACAGAGTTTTAAAAACGTGCAAAATTTCTCAAAATCGTAAAAAAAATGCTAAAAAGACTTCCATTTGCATACGTTCAACTGAGAAGAGTGGGAGAGGCAGTGCCCCATCATTGCTATATTCAGCAGCTTCATGAAAGATCGACCCATAATATATTTATTCTCTTTCTATATGCAGTAAGTGGGTGCGTCACCACTTCATCGCCCTTCGGACAAGGGAAAAAGAAGTTCTGCAGCATTTACGAGAAGAACGAAATTTTAATTTTTTAGGGGTTTAGTTTACACCCCGTATATTCCTTTTTTGAGCACGATAGAAACATGATATTCAGGCCATTTATTACCAATGAAATTTCCTGGAAACCGTATTTTGATATTCCATATTATTCAGAAGATATACCTATTCATCCAAAATTACATTAAAATTTTGTATTAATCCAACCTATTGGCCAGCTATTTCAATCTAGTATATATGACATTTTGCAAAAATACTTCTGTAAATCTGACATGTTAGAATAATAAGTAACAATGGAGCTCGTTCTCTATCCCAGTGATAACTAGATAAACATTTAATATACCAATTGGCTTATCCTCGTACCCTTGAGTAGTTCTCTGAAAAAAATATATGATGTAGGTACTATTTGTCAGAGGGGATATAAAGCACACGGTCGCTTGTTTATAATAATATGGAAGGATATATTATCCTCACTCTCTAAAATATCCAACTTGAAACCTATAGCACTATCTATAGCATATAGCAGACATAAATACATAATTAAAACACTACCTATCATATAATTATCTTGCTATACCAAAGTAGGTAAGCATTTAACTTTAAGGTTGGATATTCTAGAGCGTATAACACGACATATCAGTGAATGTGGGATGACAGGCGTTTGAAGGAAAATTCGTATATAAAACTACATTTATTTGTAATTCCGGGGGCTGGAAATGGCGGAATGCCTTGAGTTTTACTGGCTTAAACTTATTTCAAGGGAAATGGAAAATAAAATGCGTTCCTTGCCATCGCTTGAAACTTGAAAACCATATGATTGACATCCAGAACACAGCATCCCTGAGGGAAATGAAATATATTCTGAAAAAATGAAAGTATTAAGCGTAAAGCGTAGGCGTGCCCCAGGGAGAAGGCTATCGCAGGGATTCTCCCCCAGCAGCCTGTCAGTCATATTTTATTATAAGTATCTATTATAGAGATTTAGCATTTTCATACAAATAGTTTCGGATGTTTATAAGCAATTACATTATTCGTTATCTGGGATCCCGACAACACAGTGAATATAAATAAAATTTACCACATCTCATCATTGATTTGTTTTGATTAATTTTGTGCATCCAAAATGTACCATCTCAGGGTTCACGGTTCTCAAGTTTCTCGCTATATGAAATACAAGTGATTTTTCAGTTATCACAATTGTGTTTTTTCTTCAGTGTTCCCATATTTTGTAACCACCATCCCCAAGTAAGGAGGACATTTTTCCTATGAAATCCTATGAATTATATCTCTATGTGTCTAAAACTATGTGTCCTAGCGATGAGGCCATTATATATAAAAATTGAAGCTGGCCAAATGTGCCACAAGTATGACTTCATTCATTTGTTCGCTATCTAGCATAGTTTTCGAGATATCCTCGCTAAAAATTCGCTAATTTTAAAGAATTATTTTGCTTCACATTTGTTTTGCCCTATTTGACTAACGCAAAAACTGAACCGATTGAAGCCAAAAACACCAGGTTTGAACTACATCAAAGAAATTCGAGTCTTGGTTAACAAAAAAAAAGGAAAGCCAGAAAAAAATGGCAACAAACTCGTTCGCCAGGCGACAAATGAGTTCTAAATAATCTATGCGAAGAGCTAAAAATGAAATTACAGCAATCAAGAATGATCACTTTGAAAATATCCTTAGGGAGGGAGGGGCTGACGAAAGCACCGACTACCCCCTCTGGAAGGCAACTAAATTCTTGAATGGGCCAAAGAATCATGACCCTCCCATTCGAAAAGATGATGGCAACTGAGCTCGACGAGATGAAGAAAAAGCAGAAATATTTTCTAATTACTTAGCAAATACATTTCAGCCACATGAGCCTACTGGCATAGAAGAGATATCACAAATTACTAACAGCGATGGCACGATAATTAAGCCAATAACACCTGCCGAGATCACCAATACTATCAGAAATAATCTCAGTACAAAGAAAGCTCCAGGTTATGATCTAATAGCTGCACAAATACTTCATGAAAGGCATCATGAAACTGACGCATCTCTGCAATGCAGCACTACGACTCCGATACGTACCAATACAGTGGAAGATTGCTGAAGTAATAATGATTCCCAAACCTGCCAAACCTCCTGAAAATATAACATCACCGACCAATATCATTAGTGCCTATTATATCCAAACTGTTATAAAAGCTCATTTTGCAGAGACTCAAACCAATCATTGAGGAAAAGCAGCTTATTCCGTCCCACCAGTTTGGATTCCATAATAAGCATTCAACTATGGATCAAGTGCATCGAATTACCGATATAATTGAGAGAGCACTAGAAGATAAAAAGATCTGCGCAACGATATTCATAGATGTGGCCTAACCATTCGACCGAGTATGGCATCAGGGCCTGGAATACAAACTAGAAAAATATTTGCCACGGCAAATGCCAAATTCTTCAATCATACATTACTGAACGTCACTTCAGAGTTAAATGTGGGGAAGAATATTCTGACATCAACAAGATTTGTGCTGGAGTACCTAAGGGCAGTGTCCTTGGATCTGTTCTCTATCTACTGTATACCATCGACATCCCACAAAGCGACGGAGTAGTTACGGCAACATTCGCCGACGACACTGCTCTGCTCGCTACTGACCAAGACGTAGTCAGCCACGAACAACCTTCAAACAGCAGTCAACAATGTCACCACTTGGACAAAGAAATGGCGCATCAAACTAAATGAGGCGAAATCGATTCAAGTCAATTTCATCAACAAGACATATAACTATGCTCCAATGATTGTCAACCAGCAAATAATACCACATGCCGAAGCAAAGTATCTAGGCATGACCCTAGATGCAAAACTTCGATATGTCTATCACATGAATCAAGTAATTAGTGTCATGTGGAGTGTGTCACTAGATATTCGTCTACTAAAGAGCTAAGTCTAGTTATTAAGAAAGAAACGTAAAAAAAAATAATTGACTAACTCGTCGTCCCTTCATCCTACGATAAATTTAGAGCGAAGTGCAGGGTGACACATAGGCGGTACCTACTTTTTTTTCGGGTTTTCGCTTATATATCTGGGAAATTAAGCGTTCTAGCGAAAAGGCTTTTCCATATAAAATTAATGCTGGCAAAACGTGCAAGAAAATAGTGTCCGAGATATGCCTTCTCAAAATTCGCAAATTGTGAAAAAATATTTGCCTGACTTCTATGCCTTATTTGACTAGCTAACTCGAGAGCCCTTCGCTCTACGAAAAAGCCATAAGGGAGAACGTTGTAGACCATAAAATTTCCTTCAAGAATAATATAATATTTTAATAATCTGGTCAAATCGCTAGGACGCATAGATATAAGCGAAAAACCGAAAAAGGGTACCTTTTACGTACGCCCATGCACCTTGCTCACCTACCCTTCGTATTGTTACGGTATCGTCAGAAGCGATTGTGCACGATATATTGAAAATTTCCTAAATCTGGGGTAAATCTGCACAATCTGCACATCGGGTGCGGTGTTGCCAAACACCGCACCCGACGATGTGGCAACATCGCATCTACGGGTACCACATACAACCCCCATAGGTGAAGTATGGCCCCATTTAGAATAGTTGCAGTATAAGAATATATTATGAACTACCACCTTGTATACAATCTTCGAGACACCCTGTATACAATCTAAAATGGGATGTAATAATCGAGAATAATTTAGATTGTTCTCAATTACATCATCCCATTTAAAATTTCTCAATTTATGATATAGTTATAAACATATATCAAATCGAGTGTTAAAAATTTACCGGGGAGGGGGCAAGAGCCCTGCTTTGATCCCTCTTCGACGCCCATGGATACAGTTGGCAATTTTAATTGGTGCCATAAGATTATTTTAAATAATGGTTTTTCATAAGCCATAAAGTTGATTATTAAAATTATTGTTTGTTCACATATATGTTTAGTTACCTATGTAACTATAACCTATGTTTAGTTACCTTCATATGATTCTCGTACATTCAAACGAATATTCAATATTGAATGTTTAGGTTATGTAAAAGCGTATTTTTCTTAAAGCTTCCAATCTACATTTGCGATCGATGCCACTGAGGTCATCCGGTGTTTTATTTCAACTTTAACGAGGCTACTGTGCTTATTCAATTCCCTAGCAGTGGGGTGTCATATAACATATTTATTTTTCAAGTAATATAGCCACATTCACACGGATAAAAGAAAACTGAAATAACTCATTTGCCGTAATTGAATTCTGCGCTGCATGGACAGTCCAGTCCATTCCATCAACGACAACAATCTGCCAGGTTCGGTTCATGTTCATGTCAAGTTATCAGGCAAATACGAAATACGTTTAGAAAGCGACATGGATTAATCTGAAGTGTATAAATATGAAGATTGTATACTAGTACATATTTATAATAAAATGATGATGAAAAGATAAACTGGTAAATGGTAAATGTATACTTATTAACCGACTTCAAAAAAGGAGGAGGTTCTCAATTCAACTGTATGTTTTTTTTGTTCCTTCAAGTAGTTCCCATTTTAGTTTTATTGGCATTGGTTTTATTGGCGAAGATATATCTGGTAACTCACCACATATACCAGAAAATATGGCGGATGCACCGGTCACAACCCTAACTCGTAGATATTTAAATTAATAAAAAAATATTTGTTATCGGATCAAATTGTGAACCTAAAAATCATCTCGAATCAACTGAATCATAAAAATCAGTCCAGCCGTTTAGGAGGGAAGGGTCTGCGAGGAAGGGGGAAGCCCTCGCAGACCGCCCGTGAAAGACCAGGGCCTCAGCCCATACACAGTGCGCCATGTTTTCACTGTGAACAGTTAGTGGTGATTTGCACGGAGTGGACCAGAAACGTGAAGCGAAATTAAATTGTATTAACATGCCTATGGTATATTGTTCAGTAGATGGTTGCACAATAAAGCGTGGAAGTGGAAGTCATAGACGCGCTGCCTATATAAGAGAGCGCGTCTATCCATATAGGCCTATCCATATTCGTATTTGATAAACAAGTTACATAGAGAACGCAATATTCACTAAAAAGCAAGAAATATTTCCAACAAAAACACAAAACCGACTTCAAAAAATCTATTCTAAAACACTGCACTAAAAAGTAAAAAATAATTACTTTATTCATTCTTACTTAGAATGAAATCCATTCATTAGGCCAATAATATACAATTATTGTTATTTTTGGAGTCTGTGCCAGCCAAGGTTTACAAACGTATAACCGTTGATTGAAGAACGAAGTAGCATAGGTGTACATCTCTAATTGTATTTGACTAGAAGTTTGAATTTAGGTTCATTTGCAATTATTACAAATAAATAAATGGAATTATAATAAATACCTACAAGTCATAAATATCTTCATTAAATTGATTATACTAAAAGAGGTCGATGTTTTATCGATTTCAACATTTTTAAGTGTTTACTTTGTAAAAATGTTTAGTTCTTTAAATGTCAATCTTTTCGCCAGAAAACACTTTAAAGCTATACTCGATATTCTCAATTTATTTTTTTTACATAATATTTTTGGCTTCGCTTACCTTTTCCTTCATTCCTTCAATACCTAGTTGGTCTCGGAGTTGAAGACCGATATATTTTCTAAACTTCTAAAAATTTATCACAATTGAAAGCCGCCACATACTACTAAATATAATACTCAATTTATAACCTCCCGATAATTTATAACGGTCTTCGCCTTCTGATAGGTATAAATCACATATTGTAAATAGGCTTTTGTTCTTCTGTACAAATAACTTTTGTTGCAGGAAATATATTTGTTTTATTTCTTGCGTTAAAAAAAATTATTAGTACAATTACAACTTGGTAAATATTTTTTTCTTTCCGCGTAAGCATTAACTACAAAACACTAGCCCTAATTTGAGCCTTGTGGTACTTACTCGAATATTCTGAGACATTTGATTACAAATTATTCGGTTCGAATTATTATTTGATTATACAAATGATTAAAAATTGTTCGTATATAAAACTACACGTAAGTTAATTTGTAAGTTTACAAATTGTTTATTCTTTACGCAACAATTGGTTATACATTTTAAATAATACGTCCTTATCTATAGTGATAAATAGCTTATGTTGGCTATGTACATAAATATAATTTTATATACTAAATTTTGATGATTTCAATATACCTAGTTACGTTTTCCATTCAACATTGGAATTCAAGATCACAAAAATTGCATTGGAAAAGACGATAAAATATCGAGGTGCATTCAAAGTCAAATTTTGAGGAATTGTTATGCAGTCAAACAAAGCTGTTTCAGTCAATCATTCCTAATCCCCATTGAACTATTTATTTATGATGACTCACTGAATATATCAATTTCGACACCTTTTATCACACAAAGACTAATTTGCCTAATAGAAGCAATCTGAAACACCTATTTCATATTAATACTAAACAACCGTAATGCAGACAATGCTTCTATATACAAGATAATATCATGATTAATAAATAATTACCTTGCCGCACATTACCAAGGGATTTGCGCTAATGCTTTTGTTTCGTTTAATGACACATTTGTAATAAAACCGTATCGTTATTGTTAGAGCAATATTGTTTATTGTTATAAAACAGTCATACATCAACTCGCTTTCCCAGAGTTTCTTTATTGTTTTTTAACAATAACTGAAATATGAAACCGAGATTAACATTATCTCGGTTGCTCTACTAATTATTGCGATTATTATCATCTGCATCGTACGGCCACGATTGCTGCACTGCGGCTGCGCTGCGGTCATGTTCGTACGGGTTAGGTCAACAGGGTCAGCAGGTCACCTATAAATATGTTCGTTTGTTGCTGGATATCCCAGTCTAATCCAGATGGATATCCCAGTCAAAAAGGATACCTCCCAACCTCGCCAAATGTTTTCTAGAGTGCCACAGGGATCGTCCCTAAGACCAACCCTATTTAATATTTATACCCACACCCCACAGACCAGTTGCATTGTACGCAGACGACATTTGGTAATTTAATTTTGTTTTAATTGTTAAATTTACATGTGAAATTGAAAACAACCGACAACTACCGGATACAAAAATCTTCCTTTTATTTGATGCATCTTTCAATTCAAATTAAAAAAATTGAGTTTTGTAATAAAAGATCGTAACTGCGCAAGAACCTCTGAAGAAACTCTCCTTTTACAGTACAATTTTACAGACTCATTAAAATGAAGTTGCAAATACCCTTTTTACCACTGTTGTAATAATTTTCATAAAAGGACGGTGGACTGGGGACTAAAATGGATCTAATTCAATTTAAAATATTTTTTATGGTATTGCATAGGTGAGAGCGGGACGCAGTGGCCATATGGATATAGTGGTCATAAGTTAAAACAATATAATCAGTTACCAGCCAACATATATGAATCTACAGTAGTGGCCATTTTATGCATTCAGTTCTACACCAGCAGTGCAACCTGCGCATGTTGATAGTGGGGTACAGTGGTCACTAGTTACAGAGAAATGAAGGGGTGATCACTCTGCCGCCATTATTTGCTACCATTTTTTCTCCCAGCAGGGTGAGAGGAAAGTTTAGAGTCGGTGCATTAACGTAGTAGCAAAAAAGGATCTCAGGGCGTATGTTATTGCCACTAGAATTAAAGTTGTTATAGCCTAGATGTAAAAAAAAGGATGTATTTCTACCTCCAGAAAACAAGGCAAATCGGTATTTTGCTGACATCAGATCAGCACTATTTAATGAGTTTACAGATTACAAGAATTATAACAAGAAGTAGCAGATTTACTGTTGTTTATGAATTTAAAAAAAGAACATAATTTACCTATAATTTAACAGCGGGGGTTAAGTTACCTGTGGCGAACGGTGACTGTTTGATGTAAATAATACCCCTGACGTAGCTACATCAAAGGATCAAAGGTAACATGTAGGAACTATCTTAGTTCATAAAATTATGTACACAAAAAGTCTCTAACCCCAAATGCTCACAATCAATTATAAAATGCAGCAATATATGTATATAGTACCCCGTATAGAAGGTACAGTGATAAAAGAAGAAATCACAGTAGTATCTAAAGCTTATCTGATTAAGTAGCAGCGTAGCCATAGTCCGTAGAGTTAATAAAGATGTAACCGTAGGCAAACCCCAGTTAGATGAAAAAAGTCTGGCAATCCCTTGTCTGAGGGTGACTGTCGAAGTTGCTCTGCGACTTCAGGCCTCATAGGGTACTTGTCTAGAGATTAATTTGTCGCCACTACCACTACCACACCCACTAAAACCCTGTCTATAAATACGGGTGTAATAACTATACAGTGAATATACAAATGGTAGTATATTTTCAAGGCGCTATGGATAACGCTAGGTAACATACTTAGTTCGTGCATTAAAGAGCAAATTAAATTTAATGACATTTACCTTGTTACTATGGGTTTTTCTCTAATATGTCCTGTAGCCGTTGTAGCTAACGGCTTATACAAAGAGGAAACTGATCCAGAGTCTCAATATCAGGGCACAAATGTGTGCTACAGTGGCCGCCTAACCTCAAACTGTGTAAAAAAAATCCAACAAGTGGTTTCTCCATCAACATCACATGAAAACATTAATCATAACCAAAAACAATGTGTAGGAGAAGACAGAATCTGCTGTAAATTTTCATCACGGAATAAGGCTTAGTCATCAATAACTGGAACACCTGATTAGCTTGTATCAGAAATGATTTTTTTATAAACATGGCTGTATTTTTGTATCTACCTTTTTATTCACACCTTCCACATGGGTTTCATTTATTTTTATTATTTGAGCAGTGACAAGTGTACCCAGATTTGGGGACAACTGGTCATATTTTCTAAGAAAATAAATTGTTTTACCATATCTAGTAGGTTTGATTCAGCGAGGTGATATTTTAGAAAATAAGTACAAATACATGATACTTTGGACTTGTAGTTACAAAATTGAGGAAATGGCACTGTGTCCCACTCTCCCCTAATTCACCTTCTGTTAGTCGGCAGCATTTTGCAGATAGCGACACTCCTCGTTACGTATTTCGCTTATAACAATGTAAAAGTTTTGCACAAAAAGCATTTATATGAATATGGCCAAAGGCTAATTTTTTTCTATAACTAGACAGTAGACACATAAGATAAGCAAATTTGGATCTACTTTATATTCGACTGACATTTCCTCTTCGTAAAAAATAACGTAAAAGTTTACATTAAATATCAGCTAAACCTAAATAAAAAACATCAGTATTGGTTATTAGTCATTTTACTACATCATTTTTATTAGTAATCAAGTCATGTATGATTAAAAAACTAGTTTAAAAAAAATACACGTAAAGTTTTTTGTTCTGTTTACCAGATTTCCGCTCTGTTCTATCAGACAGGCTCGAAATCTATGCCCGGCGATGACTCATCAGCACCTCTCACGTGGCCGATGAAGAATAAAACCATGAAATACGATTTGACAGTTTCGTGGTTTGAAACCGACTCATAATGGTAATTTTTTATTCCACACATAATTGCCTAGCAACAGAATGGAGTGTGTTCATTTCTCCATCCACTTGCGCGGTTGCCACGTTGTATATAGCTTCCTGTAGTTACAGAATAAAATGAGAAGTTTACATAAGCCTAGATTATTAGGTCACATGACAACTTGGGAAATATTATTTTTTCTAATTTTGACATTTAAAGTGACACTGCACTTTTCAAAACCCTTCGACGTTAGGAAACGTCTTACTTTTCACAACCAGTTACGAAAAGTAAAATTTTACGCAACTGATGGTTTTGTAAAGTTCATTTCACAGTAGTTTATTTAGACAATTATGAAACTGACAGTGATAAGCTGTCACGCCGTTACAGCGTACTGTGTTGTTTCTAAACGTATAAAATTCATATAAACTTCTAAAACATATAAAATTTCTTCTCATAAAATTGATCAAAATTAGAAAAAATCTTGTATGAACCACGTTGGGAAATACTATTTTGTGTAACTCGCATCAGAGGCAACTTTTCCTCCCGGCAACCTATCGAGAATTATTTACCGTGAGATTGAGAGGTTTATGGCGAAAAAATTTTTCAATCAAGACGTGCTGCAGGTCAACGGAGTCCTACTTGCATCACTATCTCACTCATCACTATACTTTTTATTTATTTCCCCTCCTTAAGTGGGTCGGATCTTGCTGCGCATTGCATAAACAAATATCGGTAGGTGACGGTGACTGTTGAGATAAACGGAAGTTTTATCAAAAAATTGAAAGGGTTGTTCCAAACCACAATGTAGTCATATACAAAAATAAAGAAGATCATACGTTCCTGCTTTACGACAGTATGGAAATTTTGAGCAAATTATAGTGATGCCTAAGCCCGAAAAATCAAACAGTGAAGTAACCGCATACCGCCTCAGCAACCTGCTGCCCACTCAATATTCGCAAATATTCGAAAGACTTCTAAACAGAATTCAAAACGATCCAGAAATACATGACGTTATACCTAAACACCAGTTCGGCATTAGAAAACACCATTCTACTATCCAACAAGCACACAAAATAGTCAACAAAATTAATGAAAGTTAAGAGGAAAAAAATGGTATTCTCCAGTTTTTTCATCGTAAAAAGGCAGATTAAATAAGAAAAAAAGGATATATCTACTCACAAGAACATCTACGAGGACTTGTTAAGAATTCAGGGGGATAGTGTGCAAGCAGTTCATAGTTTTCACCCTCAGCGAGGGATCAAGACCTACAATAACATTGCAATGGTAAAAATGTATACCTTACAACAGCATATCTGATCAGATATAAAAAGCAAGCTAATTAAAAAGTACTTAAATCATAGTAAAAACTATATATCAATGAATAATACGTATATGAAGTTTACTTACCAATATTGAGCTTCAAATACAGATAAAATCTTTGAAAACATATAAATAAACACGCACATATTATGTGTAAATTTCATTTAATCTTAGGTTAGGTATTAAAAATTTAAATATTTCAATAGTATCGCCTTTAACAAGTAATTTAGTTTTAAAGCATTTTCCTTTAATTATTTCTTTCTTTAAATATAGGAATCTACGATACACACAAACTTAAGGTTTGAGGCTTATATACGATCCAGAATCGTTAATAAGAAAATAGTTAGATGGAGTTATGTGTACTGTAGAATTCTATATATAAATTTATTAGGCAATATTTTTAAATATAAGTAATATACAACCAAAAAAATTTCAATTACACAAATGTGTATAATTGGTTGCATATATAATAGTATATAATTCTGTAATTGAAGGTAATTGATTTATTAAAAGGTTATAAATAAGATTTGTGAAATTTGGGTAAGTTGTATGTATTGTCTTTGTTGTGCATGAATATTTTCCGCTGTTTTGCCCTAATGAACCGACTTCTGTGAAAAAGAGCATGCTATAGTGATGGTGAAGGCAGCTAAAGCTGTAACCAGGTAATGAGCAAACAAAGTAGGTATAATATCGTAAATATATAACATCAATTAAATATTAAATTCAAATAATACTAAAAATTAAAATTAACCCTTATTCTAAATTAAATTAATAAAAACAAAACATCATTATTAGCACAAATAGCACACCAACGTGTAACAATATATAAATAAATTCTCCAATTAACAACAATTTATCAAATGGAGCTATTTGAGAAATTGCAAACGTGGTGCTATATAAAAACACAAATTAACTATACTATTTCAATTATATATAGGAGGATTATATATAGGAATATGTAGGAGGATTGTCTATGGATGATTTCTCTACAAATGTTAACCGTCTTTTTTTTAACATATTTATTTATTGCTCCATATTATGTAATAGAGAGTGTAGATTTTCAATTCGCAATAAACAATGAACAAATTAAAATAAAAGTAATATAAAAATAATAAAAACAGGTATTACTTTTGAAGTGACAGACGCAAGATCTATTAGGAATCTAACAGATCTACTCTTTGAAGTAAATAGTTGCGATATCAAAATTTTGCTCGACTTAAAAAGTACTTTTCGATTCTCCCTGAATTAGTTTTGAATCTGATTTAATTTAATTTTCTTGGCAACTACCGTAATTAAATCTGATTTAAGTCAGCAGGATCTAAACATTCTTACTGTATCTAGGAATGTAAATACCAGAGATAACAGAAACTTTTCCCATTTCCCCAGAAATTACCCTTTTCCGGGTTGGCATCCAACTCGCAGACCGCAAAATTAAGGAAGAGGGTCGAAAAAATGTATGAAAGCATTCTCGGCAAGTAACCATCCGCAGAGGAATTAGGAGTAATACGCAGTGTATTAATAACTATAAGGATTTAATGTTACGCTCAGCTTGACCTTTTAATCCGATCGCAATAGGTTTTTTATTTTTTTTTTATTTACTTGCTAAAAGCTGTATCATACAGGGAGAGTTAAAATTTCTTACTAATTCATCTGCTTATATATGTTTAGAAAATGTTTTTTTAAGTAATTCCAAATTGTTATACATTGACTGTTTTGGCTTGCCAATATTTAATATTAAATAGAATATACACGTAGATATATTTGTGTAGCGCATTTTTTATTCTGTTAATATTATGGATTTTATTGACGGGCAAATACTATCAAAACTGTTTTTTGACGGAAACCTACAGTAAACCTAACTGGAATTTAAAATTTATTATTGGCAACACTAGACGGATTTGAGTAAAATCATTAAACCACAGTAAATAATCAGTAATAAAACAACGGCAGCACCTTTGAAAATGAAAGACTAGCGACGCCATCTTCTCAGAATACAAAGTCAGGCACGGCTTGGCCATAATAAGACGACAGAACTGCATTCAATAAATTTTATCTAAAAATGTTTACAAGTAATTTTTGAAATCGACAAATTTCGGATGCAACTTAACAGGTACGTTACTAAACGAAATTAATGGATATGAATCTTTTATTCATAAGTCATTTAAATTTGCTTATTTAATAGAGGCAAATGAGCAAATATTTTCGTGCAAAAAGAATTACGAGTAGCGAGATTATTTTTTAACATACTAGAGTATTAAGTGTCTGTTGTCAAATTCCGCATTTTCTCTGCGAAAAAAGGCCATGTTATTTTTCAGTAATTGGAAAGTTCTTTTTTTCTTGAGTTGCATTTTTTGGATATCTTTAGTTCTATTTGTGAAATTGGAATGAGATAAAAACCAATTTGTTTGGGCCATATTTTTCTTCAAAATTGTGCTGGTTTAAAGTAAATTACTTAACCTCACAAAAATTTATCTGTCAATATCCTGAGAGCCGGTTGTACAATCTCCGTTAACGAGATAATCAATTTTCTTTCGTTTACGATATGCAGAGCTAGTAATTTACGCATATATCATGGGGTTAGCGACTGTGTTCTTGATAAACAAATTTAAAAACCCATAAACTAACTAACTCAAAATGATTAATTAAGTTATATTTTTACAAAAACACTTATTGAGATTATTTTACAACCTTTTATTTCCAAAATTGAAAATTTCTTATACTATTATTGTAACAATTGTCACCTTGCGTTTTAAACCAAGTGCTTGATCCGTGAGCCTGCGTACTTTGTGTAAGTATCCTGAGAATATGGCGATGACAATGTGCAGTAAAATGTGCGCGACTTTTCCCACCGTAACGTAAGGGAGTTTAATAACTGATTGTTACTTATACTGTGATTAAACCGCCCTCGTAAACGGCACGTGTACGAGGTTGATTTACGACAGCCTGCAAAAGACGCCGGCGTTTTACGTTATATCAAAGGAGTGACGCTACTGATTAGAATATACATATACTGTCTAATATATACATGTTTACATACATTCTAAATGCATATTGTTTGGAACATCAGGAGCGGAATACCCCAAGACCCGTATGCAGGGCCACTATGTTTAGTAGTATATACATACCGATAAAAATATATAGTGCTATAGGAAAGCCATCAAGAATTGAATTAATAATAAATTTTGAGAAAATGAGAAAATATATGCAAACCGAAAACATAATTGCAGAGTCGAGTTAAAGAAAGGGAAATCAGACAAAATAAGAGGATTTCAAACTTACAATTAACTATCCTATCTTGAAAAACGATGAAAAACTGTAAATGGAGTAGAAGCTAAAATAGAAAAAATTAACTTGAATTAAAAATTAATTAAAACAAATTAAAAAATTAAAAACCGTGGTCGACAATTTGCAAAATGTATCCAAAATAGTAGTTAGAATATTATGTAATATAATTCAAAATAAAATAGTATTCATAAATTTCGAGGAGGCCGATAAACCCGAGAAACATAAAGAAGTTTGGCAACGCTGCTACTCGTACAATGGGCGAGTGATGATGTTTTGTTTCGAGCCGGCCGGTGCTACAATTACACACAAAAACAATCTAGCCATGAACATTCAGTTTCCTTTCGCAATAATCGCACTAATGTTTTACATTGCAATTCATTTTTGTATGCCTCTGTAAGTGACTAAATGATATCCAACACAATTAATATTATTATTACGCACGTAATAATCCTAGAACTTATTTTTTTGTCAGCTTACACATATTTAATTATTTTTGATCGTTATCATTAGGTAACTACTCAAACTTCACTGTTTTTCTTAATGCTAATTAAATTCGATAGAAGCAAAAGCAATCAACAGAATAAGATATTATTAAGTTTATATGTCTCTTCCGTTCTAATATAGCTTGTAGTACTTATCTTACCTTCATCTATTGCATATTGCATATAAAGCTTTGTTCTATTGCTTTCAATAAAAACTGCACAGAACTTAAGTCTTAGAAATAAACGATCTAAAGTATTATCTGCTACCTCAAAAACTCCGAGATACCCATTTTGAGCCGTATCGGACCGTAAGTGGCAAAATATGAGAGCCATCTTGGATCCGCCATCTTGAGTATTTGTGCTGACAAAAGAAACGTGATCTGCTACAGCAAATACCCTGAAATACACATTTTGTGTCATATCAGACAGTAAATGGCAAAATTCGAGTGCCATCCCAATCATTAAAAGAAAACCAAAAAAAGAGACAGAATCTTCACTGTTCTTGAGTTAACATACATGATACATGAAAGACTAAATGCTAAAAATCCTAATGCTATAAAGTTTCAAGTTGAAGAAGTGTCGACATGCAAAATTTTAGATTTGGGAATCCCATCCCAAAAATTGGGATGGGAGTATTGGGAAATATTTTGGCAGTCTTTGTAAGCTGCAAACTTGAATTTACACTATTGGTAATGGTCCTAACAACATATCAAGGAATCAGAACTAACCGTTGGTTTGCGATTTTAGCGATTTCTACTGTACTGGCCTATATCTCAATTACAACGGTGATTCGATGCACCTGATCGATGGTCGAATGCTTGTTACCAAATTGCTGAGAAGAAATAAACTGCTTTATTTCATAGCTTGGTCTTTGTCTCTATACAAAAGCAGCTTTTCAAAACAGCTTGGAACGGCAACAAGGATATATCACGAACTTGGATTAGGTCAATCCTTGTGGTGTAAACTGGACCCACAATTTTCTTCTGTCATTATTATCAATTTCAATGACCGTGTTTAATGTATTTGTCAAATTTTATTTCTTTGGGCTTGCCGCGTTTAAATAAATGGACATTCGAAAGCTTTAAGGTAGAGAGAAGGATGCTAGGTCATCTCAGATAAATTCACCATATATTTTTATTATACTGGGATTGATTTTGTACCACATTATACTCGTATAACAAATAAAAAGCATTAGTGAGGTTGTACATACCTAATTATGTAATGGAACATAACCACGCAAATTCTTAGTTCCAGTACGTTACTGCAACAAGAAAAGAAAGAAGCAGCAGCGAAAATAACAAGTGGCTTTGTGTTTAATTCCTCCTCCCTAGCAACTGGTATCTACACGTAAATCGCTACAAGCGAATGGCGAATCGTCATTCTATAAATATATTGCTTGTGTGGAACACAATGCTGTTTTGATAGTTAAATTGCTTTCCATACTGTAGAGCCTCGAGGGTATAGAAAAGGAAATTAAATTTATTATTACGGAATCAATGGAAATCATCAATAGTTGCTTGACGAGTTCACTGACTTCACTGGCGTAACAAAATCACTTTGTAAAAATTAATAAGATATCAATATGTGTATTAACAACTGTTAATATATCGTAACGTCCCCAAATTGAAGGTCCGTAGAATCTAGATATAAAAACCGCTTGAAATTACCCGCGATTTGGAATTTAGGGGTGTTTTTTAATTTATTGAATAATTGACCGCATTAGTTAGGTTAGGATCTCAAATTGGCGGGGGTTACTAGTTTAAATATTAATGTATTGATGTGCGGTATCTGTTTAGTTAGTTAATGACATATGTCCATATAAATAATAATCCGGTATATATGTAGGTACTTACAGGATTATTATTTATATAGAGAATTACACATTTGGGCCCTTTTTTCCATTATTCTTTTATAAAAGTGTACATAGTAGGTATATTATTACATCATTAATATAAAAAAATCGATAAACATTTAACAAAATAGTAATAAACAAATAATAAATAAGCAATCCACCGACAATCCATACCATATCCCTTAACCTGACTCAGCTGGCCTGGCGCTCTTGCGTAAGAAATGTTAAACTAATACGCGACGTACGTCCATGGAAAACAGACACTTTAATTTCAAATATTTTGTATATTTCTCTAACTCATAGGTTAAAAAAACAATTTGGGTTTGAATTGTAGAGAAATATGTTTAAAGTTTGACATATAATAGGTTTAAATACTAAGAAATACCCAAAACCCTTCCTGTTCCTCAAAATTCCTCTTTTAAATCCCCCATAAGAAATACATGGTAGTCAAATTTGCTATGTTTAGGAACCCATTTCAAATTTCGCGCCCGGATTTTCATAACCTAACTAATATGGTCAATTCGTTTATTTTCAATTTCACACGAAAAAAGGGTAATGACCAAAGTTGTTTGGAATTAAATTTACAACAAGTTGGTTATAATTTTTCCCTAGGACCGATATTTTTCGATGAAGACTCGAAAGAGTGGGTGAAATTTAATTATTGCCTTATCTTAAATGCGTTAAATTAAATTTGGTGCAACAAGGAGACTCGAAGGCATGTTGCAATAAAAACCGTACGCGACGAAAGTAAAGTTAAAGGAAGTAAAATTAAAAATAATTTAAAAAAATGTAAAGCATTAATTAAAGTAAAGAAAAATAAATTGCAGAAAAAGTAAAGAAATAATTTATACCTATATTACCGGTACCGCGGTACCTATCACTATTATACAGGATCATGAAAGTACAACAACAAGTTCAATTTTGTTGTCAATAAGTTCAGACATCCAAGACTTGGATGAAAAAACATGCAAGAAAAATATTTTGGCGGGACGGAAAATTACGGAGTGTTCAACATATGCCATTGAATCCGATCCGATTGATCGATATCCCATAACATTTTTTTTGATAATTAATGTTTTGAGGCCAAAATAATGTCAATTCAAAATAATAAAGTCATTATTAATAAATATTAAAAGAGAATCAGAGGAAAGAAAATTGCGGAAAATTCTTGGAAAATCTTACCTATATAGTTTTGTGAGGTTAATATTTATGACTACCTATCAAACATAACACTGTATATGGTTACGTGTGTGACATGTTTTCTGATATGCACTTTTCTAGAAAAAAAATTTAGTCTAAGAAAGTTCCAATTACCTCCAATTTAGTCCGTGGAACACTGTATAATACCTACGTCATCTTATAATGCTAGCTGACCACTTAATCCAGCACTATTTTTACATATTTTCTAGTCGTCCATTCATTTGCAATTCTCAAGACATCTAAGGTGCTGCGCAGGCCTACTTACAAAATAAATATCGCGTTATGAATTTTTCAGCGAGCGTCTCGATTCGAATAACCTCAACTTCTCCTGTAGATGGATGCGGTTTTCTCTTCAAAGCTAGTAATTTATTGTAGTTTCTCAGTCTTGGGACGTACGTGGATCGTAGCTAGAATAAAACAATAATTAAATGTCGTTTAAACAGACGATTCGATCTCTTTCGGGCCCTTTTAGAATAAGCTCACATTGCTTTTCAATATTTGAGAGTCCAAATAAAAATAAAGAACCCACACTTGGTTCCAAATAATCCAGTGGCGGCTTTAGCGAGGAGGGCGCAGGGGGCGCGAAAGGACATGGCAGTTTCCAGATTACTATTATTTACTTTGATACGATAATATATTGGCTTTATGTTGTTATTAATTTTTTTGTCCACTATTTTCCGCTATGTTCGTAGGTTTTATATGGTTGGCTATCCACGTATTTTTTATTGCAATATCCATATCCACCATGCGCTGCGCACCGTTTTTATTTCCTGTGCTATTCCATTGCACCACTGCGCCACCGCGGGGCGGCGATCTCGGCTACATTGTCACTGTTATGCAATATGTACTATTAGAATTCAGATCGGACGGATTTAACATCTTTTTTACCCGGGTTTTTATTTTTTCTTATTTGTAATGTTTATTAAAATATATAAAAACTCATTTTATTATATTTCAACAGACTTATTCGTATTATATAATATATTTTTTTATTTGAAAAGGGTATGGAGTTCCAAAACTTTTTCTTGTGAAAGTCGGTATTTTTGTATAAATAGATTTTTAATTGAAATTCAGAATTGCCAGGAAAACGCGTGACCGTGCCAGGAAACCGCCCCATAATTAAATCCCGGCTACGTCACTGTATAATTACCTACTCGAAGAAAACTCCCGCGTTTCAATTAACGCCCTCCCCAAGACTAAATCCTAAAGCTGCCACTGAAATAATCTCAAGTCAACAACTAATTTGATTGCTAAATAACTTAATAAAATATATTACGTTTTACTCCTTCTTCCATTTGTTCTTATTCTTGGTTACTGTCTGTTATGGAATCATTCAAGTTTGAAGGACGCCGCCACTGCTTCCTCGATATGTCCAAGCATCTTATTTAAATTTTCTTGATAGCCTAATCTTTGAACCAAAAAAATATTTTGTAACCATTTAAAAAAACATTTCTTATAATTATATTTCGTACGCACAAAATTTGAATCAAGATCAATCATAAATGATCGCCGTTTGTAACCTATTCCACCTCATTATTTATTACATAACCCTCGTATGTAGATGGTACATCATCTCGTAGAGAACGTGAGTCGGGTAGGTTCAAGGACCGCTTTTCTCACAATTACAACTCACAATAAAAAAAATTACATCGATTCAGGTTAACCTTAACGATGAACAAAAGCTGATCAGATTTTTTCACAGGCAAATCTTGTTGCTATGAAATCAGTGAGGTTCTCCTATTGAACAATATAGGTACTTTGCATACATTATTGCCGAATACAATTCATGTCAGAAGTGTTATTAATGGCTAATTTGTATTATAGCGTGTAAAATTAAAATGATTGCGAAACTGTATGGAACTTTACGCGCTGGTTTAAGTTCGCCGCACAGGGCAGGCTTAGAAGTTTTCTCTATTTGTTTTAGTATTTATTATTGAATATTATGCACGCCATAATATTAATTATGTAACTATCATTATATTTGTATCTTAAATTATAGTATATTCAAATCGGGTTCCTTTCAGAAAAGGCTTTTTATGAATAGGTAGATGTATAAATAGACCGAAAATACATTAAAACTCTTCATTAGGCCTCGACAGTATAGTGGGTGGAGTAAAATCGGCCTATCTCACTTATTTCCGAAGGTGACTGATTACAAAGTATAGCATTTGTTTAACTATATATTCAAAGGTACAACCAAATAAGACGAATATTGTTGATACAGCAAGTTGAGGCCCATAGAATATTGCCACTTTTGCAAAAACAAGAATTGAGTATTTTCAGAAAACGTGTTTTGGTAAAGCGATCTCGTGATAAAAAAAAATTACTAATGATATTTATTTGAGCCTCATAGAAAATGAGTTAAGTTAAAGTGAGCAAAATTAGATAATCTTATATATAATCTATGATGTATGCACCCTTCTCGATGGCTAAAAGGCGTCTTTTCATTCGGAGACAACAACCAAGCCGAGTGAAGTAAATTCTTCAATGAATGCTTTTCAAACCTATTGTTCAGGACGCCAAGATATGCCTAATTCTTCAGCCAGTTACAATACATGCAGTTCTAGATGCTGTCAAGTCATTAGAAAAGTCCACATGTTTTGTTTTGTATTCTTTAAATAGCCAAATAATTAAAGATACAATTAATATAGTACCTTTTTACCTCATTAATAAATATATGTTTAAGCGAAGGAGTTTTCCCAGGTTCGTTCAAAATAACTAGAATTACTCCCCTTCATAAAAAGCGTGATATAGACATTATTGACCTATTTCAATTATAGCTGTTTTTGGAAAATTCATCGAAATTACTACTTTTATGTTATCTTGTTATGGCATAAGGGGTATGGCTTTGTCACTAATTGACTCGAGTCATATCTAAGAAATAGAAATGCGTAAGCACGCGAAATGCGTAAGCATTGTCTAGAATATTAGTTCAGCTTTTAATAACATACAACATGGTGTACCCTAACGGTCAGTCTTGAAGCCACTGTTATTTATAATATTTATAAATACTTTTCGCAGACGTTACAACTTTAATAACTTTAAATTCAAACTGTCTTGTTTTATTGAAAAGTATCAATGAAATCATAAAAAATGCAGATATGTGGTTCTCAGCGAACAAACATAAACTCAATGAGAATAAATGACAGAAATTAGTTATAACTTCAAAGCATCATGAGCGGGGAGCCGAGATAGTTAAGCTCCTCAGATTTACCTTGGATGATAATTTTAATTGGTCCAGTCATAACAACTGCTTGGGGAAGGCTTACAAGTGTAATTTTTATATTGCGCCATATAAGGTTGGTTCTTTATGTTGTGGATTGTATGGTTTTCTCATAGCTTGCTTCTAGATCCCACTACTGAGATAAGCACGTAGGTATATTGATTTACTGAACATGACAGGTGCATAAGGAGCATAGCAAGTATTCTTATACTTGCACTCTTACTTTTTCACTCACACTTTTATACTCTTGTATAAAAAGGTGTACTTATATATAAAATTTTCAATAATATTTTCAATTAATCAAATTAAATTTACCCAGTACGAAAATAACATTTACCTCTTTTATTCACCTTTTCTTTAAGTTTTCTAATGCATTGTAGAAGGTTCTTACGGAAATAAAATTTAAGAAAATTGCGCAGAAAATTGGATAATTTCAGACAGAAAACTTAACAAAGCCGATAATCGTTGTGTTGTTCCGTTTTTGCCGTTACTCTCAAAGACAGGACAACGTCTATCGAGTCAGTTAGTTTTAAATAAATCTATCTATCTACCTGTCAACTATTGACAGAAAATGTCGCATTTAGATAGATAATACGTCTTAGTGCCATGTTTTATATGTACTTAGATATTTACAGACCTTTAAACTTGATTCGGTCGAGACCCTAATCTACCATTTGCAGTCCTGGAGACCACATCGTTAAGGGGGCCACGTTACACGACACATTTATGGCCTGAATTTCATTTGCAGTCAAATATGTCATTAAACATATCGTAAAGCTCTTGTAATGGTTGAGAGAGGCATTCAAGGGATGCATGTTAACTGTGTATGTTAGATACTGTTTCATTTCCAGGAATCCTCTTTGTGTTTCAATAAGACTGCTTTTATTTTTATGCTGGTCGTAGAAATTGTACGGTTGTCTATTTATACCAACAGAACAATTATTTCTTAGTTAGGTACTTTAAATATAGAGTATCTATTGTGATACATTTGTCATTCTAGCAGTAATTCTTTAAACCGTATACGTTGCATTTAGTGATTGCAAATATTTCGCGTGTTAAATTTTTAGTACGTGATTTATTTAAAAAATTTGAAGCCGGTTCTGCAGGTTCAAAAAACTGCATCTGGGTCACGATCAACTTGCTTGCTTTTCAACAACTCTGGAATATACAAAACAAGGGGATCAGCGAGGCAGAACTGTTTTAGTTGAAAAGGGTTTCTCTAAATTTGCCTTTATTTTAAAAAATTGCACTGGTGTTACCTCCAACAAGAGATACGAGTAATTTTCACTTTTATGGGCTGCGCTTCGTGGGTTATCAACTCTTTATAGCCGTTATATGGTTATCAATGCAGTTTCGGCTCGTAATCTGTAAACTTTGGTAATACGATCTATCTACACTACCCAGATAAATGTACCTAATTATTTGGGTAATTAATCACATGAAGAAATGTTAGTGTTCCTTACGTTTGCCTATTCACTTTCCTAATTTCTTATTAATAGGGGGAAAACAGAATTTGCTAGATTATAAGCACCTGATATGGGCAGCATAACACGATTCTAATATACATGGTGCTTGGTAAGGCGATGCCAACTTGGAATGAGGTGGTGAGTGGTCATTTGGCATCCGTATTATTCATACATAATATACATAATATATGAAAAATGCTACAGTTATTTTTAAAGTAACAGTTGAAAATACGGCACTCTAGCGGCAGCGGGACTCAAACACGATTAACGTCAAATGTCAACTGTTAATGTTATTTTATTCTTACGCTAAACTTTCAATGACTGCAAACCGCAAGAGTATAGTGGATAACATATTCATGGAAATAATATCTCTAAATAGAGAGGCAAATCAAATATCAAAAATAATATATGTTTCGTGGGTAAATATATGTTTCGTAAAAGCCCACGTCGGCATTAAATACAATGAAAAGGTGGATCTACTCGCAAAACAAGTAACCGAAGTAGTTGTAAATAGGCAAATTTAATTTTGAAAAAAAGTGTATACCCAAATGCAC
>CAXKVY010010908.1:0-20476 GCA_964058915.1 Tetropium fuscum | reverse complement strand
CCATTTTGAATTCGCCATTTTGTTTTTATTTTAATAAAAAAAAATTACATTGTATTGTCACCGGAACCACTATACACCTACCAAGTTTCAAGTATAGTTCTTTGGGAAGTAGGTGAAAAAGTTGTTGCAATATTTGAGCATATAAACAAACAAACAAATATGTCAAGATGTCAAGCTAAATAAAACCGTATCTTTGAAATTTTTTTATGTCTCATATTTCGATGTTACAAACAGTACCTATGTGCGCGAATATCTTTAACTTTTGTCGCCAGTTCATGCATCCTTTTTAACTTTAGTCTCCAATCTGGGAAACGGAATTTTATTCTATCGATATTTTGTTTGCGTATTCCCTTATAGCCCGCATGGGAACGATTTAAGCGTACTTTCGCCGTATTTACCTCCGCAAATCGATAAATAAAGCGAAATGGGCCACACACAAAAAGTACTACGTTCATAAAAATTTATTGGATTACATCTGCTCGCCAAAAACTGCTATTCCGACATTTTCGTAAATCGAGCTGCTGGCCTAGTTCGTACTACATGCATCATTCCGACAACGAATGGTATGATAGGCTGGCGAAATGTTTGCAATTATTATGGTGCGTTGCGGGGCATGACGTCAGCCAGACGTCATGCCTTAAAATATTTCAGGCGTATGCAATTAAAATCATCGATCACTGGGGCATGGCGGGATTGATGTTGCTATCGCGGAATCGATCACGGAATTTAAACCAAAACGCATTGCCTCGCTTAGCAGCGGTTATCGAAGAGCAGATGCTGGCAAGAATGGCAAGGGCGCGTGAGTCATTTCCAATCCCACGTTAGGGATAATGCAAATATGTGGCATGTGGCTGCGACTAGATGTTTTTAATAGTGGAATGGATTATTGTTGATTTCGGGAAAATGACTGATAATATTCAAATGTTACTTCAGCAGTAATGCCTTCTTCGCTTTCTTCTTATTTCTCAATATCTGTAAATTGGTTTAAGAGAAAAATTAGTTGTATCTTCATTGATATCATAACAATCCTCAGCTGTTATACTTGATTCAATATTGGAGCAAGACTGGCCTTGACAATAATCCGACTTTTTACGACAGTCTTGCCACAGCTTGTACTAGAACCATTTTTGCAATTGCCAAAAATGCTGTTAAGAAGTTTCTGTGGAGCAGGTGGGAGTAAAGTTTGAATTGGCTCCAAAGTATTATCTATTAATTTCCAATCTTCTGGGTTCAATTGATTGCCTAAACAGACCACACTTGAACTTGATAGGTATACACGATTTGAAGGAATACAAGATAGTTCTACTGTTTTATTGTTCGGTGTATTTTTTGCAAAACTTAAATATATACTTACTTGTCTACACAATACTTTTTTGGAGCTCCATATATAGCAAGAAGACACCAAATCCAATTTTTGATGATGATTTGATTTTGATTATGTGGACAAGAGTCAATCTCTTTAAATACTTCTGCGAGTTCTGCGCAATCAATTAAATCATTACGTTTTTCAAACAAGTTAAATACTGTTGTTTGGATATGCACGTAAACTTTCCCAGGAATATATTTTTGTTTGCACTTGAGTTTGCCACGAGGTTTCAAAAAGTTTAAAAAATCTTATCAAGTAGAGTTCGTACAGTCAGTAGCATTAACAAATCAACATCTAAGAAACTACGATAGTTGTATTTGTTCTATTGAATTGTCCTGTTTCAACTATGAGGACATCAGCATCATTATCAGCTTGTTTCAGTAAAACGTTCGCAGTTGTAATTTTTTTCCATAAAGTGCTCCGCAATTTTGGACTACAGTGTATATAATCTTTGGTGATGTAGACAGTTAAAAGGAACGTTTAAAAAAAATATGTTAACATACTATGGTATAACCTGTTATTTTAACGGATTCATTAATTCTGGTTCTTCTCGGAATACGAATCGTTTTCAGTTCAGTAGTATTATTAGAGACTGTCGCAGTCAATCACGCTTTGTTTATTTGGCAAAATGCACTTAGGTACCTATATTTATATATAGGCATCGGCATATTTACTACTACCTACAGCAGTATTTTGCCAAATTTTCTATAAAAAGATCGAGATATATTCGCTATTAATCAGTAAAAACATTACTATGTATAGGGGAAGTTGGGGTAATTTGATGAGGTAAATACAAAATATTTTTTTGGCGTTAATGATTTTAATATTTTAAAGCATAAATGTCTAGTGAATATTTCAAGTTTTGTAATGCACTTTAGTTACACACACAGTTTGCATTTAATTGTTCGCAACTATTGAAAGATTCATATTAAGTGTATTAAAGTTCGTAACACCCTGTGGACCAAAACAGCACATTAGTTAATTATAATTCTGAAGTAAATTCTAGGCTTATCTTTTTCTCACATTATCTTTTTTGATACGCGTTATTACCTCTATTATTAGATAAAAAATACAGCTTTATCATTTTTATTGATTGCACTCGAATGCATTGAAAAACATAATAACTGTTTAAAATATCGCATCGATACAATAAATTGTATTTAATGATGTTATTGTTGTTGGTGCACTCCAGTCCTAGAACATTCTGCTGCGTCACTTACAGTCTTTTTATTAAGACCTTTTTTATTTTTTATTATAATTTTGCTAATTCTGGCATCCCATTGTTCCTCCTTACGATCTAATGTCCGAAGTGATCTGATAAGAGGCAAACATTTGGTTATCACCCTCTATACGAAAATATCATCACAACGTACACAAAAATAGCCACGATGTAATTTAAGCATGGCCCTTTTCAGTGGCATGAATTGAAGAAGTTCAAAATCTTATTGAATGAAATCGACAGCAGCAAAAAGTGAAAAGCAGCAAAACTTTCAACATTTTCTGACATCTGAACACCAACACAAATACGTAAAGAAACTGTCAAAACTCATCTAAACGTGTGATCCCAACATACCCAAGCACATGTAATTTTAAGCGCTTTAGTCCAAAAACCAATTGATGTTGAGGGCAGCTCAATGAAACTCTCATGTCCGAAAAATACGAGAACGCCACTGGTCCCAGGCTTGGTTCCCATTTTAAACCCAACAGTTTCTCATTAAACATTACCTAAATCAACGGCCATAAATTTCTTATAAATCGAAACGAGAAAGTTTCGTAATTGAGTATCGTTCGGATATTTCTGGCCGTCAGTTATATGCAACGAAATAATTATTAGCCCGATCCCATACTTTACAGCAAAATATTATGGCGCGCTAAAAATATATTAAGGCGTCTTGAGATTACACAAAATGACCTTGCTCGCAAATAGATTCCATCCGTCATTGATGGTCAATTATTTTGATTATCCGCTACAAACGGTTATAGTGTACCAGTAAATTAACAGTCTAAATTATGCAATTGAGTTGCGACTACATGAGTGTCGTTGGTGGTATTTATAATGCACAGTGTAGGATAGTATAACAAGTGTACTTTAATTGGTTACCTATTTCTTCTACTCTAGGGTGTAGTTCACTTCTTATATGCGACATAAATGTGGGATAAGTGGGAACTCAATATTGAATCTATTTTTTTCTTAAATTTTCTGTTATCCTACTTCCTATCTCCATGGTCTTACTTATCATCATTGGTCAATACCTGTTTCTCTTGTAGTAGGTATTTTGAAAACCTGTTTCTTCTACTCTTGATTTTTTGGCATATATATTATTTTTATTGAACGTTTTCCAATAAGAGTTCTCGTGGATATCTTATAGAAATCTATTCTACTGCCTGACTGAACATTTATTTTCGAGGTACTTTAGAACTCTCGCGGATGGAAAATTTGGATATCTTGATTGTGTCTATTAACTGAACTAGAAATCTCAATTTATATTTCATCATATTACCGGCAATGAGATTTTAGAAACTCTCAAACTCTCTGAATAATCCCATAGAGAAATTCTAGACTCTAGATTCTAGAACTCTGACTTCTGAAGGAAGTCAACACGTCGAAGCCAACCATCATTTTCACGGGTTCCTATATGCAAAATACGAGGTTGGGATACAATAATTTTTACCAGATTAAAATTTTTGAAGTCACGACCACAAAGCCATAAATACAAAGAAGGCTGCTAGTGCGATTGTGTATGGACTCCTATCGAACTCTTATGGACTAGTATTATACGGGTATAACCTTAGACCATACACACCTGCCATTTTCTTTCGGGAAGGATAAAATAGACTCATAGCCGTTTGGTTTTTTTAAGTACTTTAAAATTCGTAGGTTTATATTTCAGTCTTTGTCATTTATCTTCTGTCCTCAAGGTCCTAGTTTAAATGTAAATTAAGTTTGTCAAGTGCAGTTGAAATTCAAAAGGACAATTGAAACCAGATAGTGTTGTCTCTACTAAGAAGACCGTACCAAGACCTTCTTTTGTAGGGGTTGGCAACCTTCTTTTGTAGGGGTATTAAAAAAAATACAAAAAGTATTAACCACGGGCCAAAAGAAAAACAATTGATTATAAAAGTAATAGTATTTATTAAGAAATAGAAAAATAGTGATGAATATTTGGAGTTTCAAGTACACGTGAACGCAAATCTGGACTTCTGAAGATATTTCTTGTGCTAGGGCATCCTTATCCAAACTGGTCTTCATGTAGACTGGCAATCACAGCAAAGCAAGGGGACCGCCTAGCCGCTAGACTTGACCGGTAAGATTTCGATCATCGAAGTTAAGCAAGGCGGCCGTTGGTGGCACGTGGATTGGTGACCTAGGCAGGCTTGGGGATGAGCTGTGTGTGAGACTTTGCCACCAAGCCACCCGTAATAAATAGCATGGTTTGAAGAAAAGTATTCGAGTAAAAAAGAAGGAATGCACAAAGGGCCTAATGATGCCTAAGTGCTATAGTGGAATTAAGAAACCACTACACTCCGACCCATATAAATACAGCAGAGCAGGTTGCATACCTGCTCTCATAGGTCATAGGTTTGTATGAAGTTATCCACGCGTTTTCATCCATGCTTTCTGGCACCTTGAAAGTTTATAGTAGAATAGGTCAGCGCGCTCCCGTCGCGTCATCCGATCCGGGACATAAAAGAAAAAGTGATAATCAAAGACTGATGATAGTCAATTTGAGTGGCAACGGCATCGGTCCTTATATAGATAAGTGCATACCATTTACATATAAATTATGAAATATCTATTACAAGGTACAGTCCCGAAAGTATTTTTTCTTGTTCATTGTCACAGTAGGACCTGCAATCCGAATGGATGGAAATTTCATCTTCCAAATATAAAACTAGAATGGGATGGAATAAATGAGAATAACCTAGAATGAGATGTAACAAGTGACAACAATCTAGAATGGGATGGAATAATCGAGAAGCTTCTAGAACTTTGCAGAACATTGAAAATAGTATATAAGGGCCAGCCGATCGCGACATTAGTCAGTCTAGTTTAAATGCTCTTAGAGACAAGACCAAGTAATAAGTGGTAGTAATTAAAGTAAAGTAAGTAAGTTACTAAGTAATAAGTAATTAAAAGTGTTGTAAAAGTTAGTAATTTATCATCGTAAATAGTTGTGACTTATTGTGTTTGGAAGTTAATAAACTGTATTTGAATTCCGAACAGTACTCACTTATGTTACGAACTCAGTGGCGTAACAATATTATAATAGCATTTAAATATGGAATTGTTATATTTTCTCTACATATTGTCAATTTAGACTATGTTCCATGAGTTGTTTGATGACGAAATTGTTTGCACATCTATATATTCATTTGTATGATAAAAAATCATACCGTGCACCATCACCGTATCCGTAGGGGTGTGATATAAGCTACTAAATATAAAATTCTAATATTTTCCCTATATAATGTCAATTTAAAGTATGTTCTAGGAGTTGTTTGACGATGAAATTTTGTGCATATCTTTATATTTAAGTGTATAACACAAAAACGTACTATGCACCATCACCATACCCGTAAGGGTTTTGATATCATCCCTTAAATATAAAATTGCTACATTTTCTCTGTCATAAGTCATACACTGTCATAAGTCAGGAAACAATGATTGAATAATATTGAATTTTATCTTTCAATTTTTTCCCAAATTTTACTTTTAACATGGCTTTACAAAAAAATAAATTACTCTTATTCTCTTATTCTTTGGCACGATGAATGGGTTTTATCTAAAATTATAATCCGCCCAAAAAATATACCTTTGGGATTTTTTTTAGATAGATATGATAGAGGTTTAAGACTGAAAACAAAGTGATGAAACCTTAAAATAATAAACAAATTAAGCAGCAAAACCGTCAAGTGAAAAAAGCATGCAAACTTTAGCAACAAAACTGTCATAACTAACTAACTAACGTATTACACTGTTGTATGACACGCGAAAAAGTGTTTAATTATTCTCACAACGATAAAAAGACACATGTCTCCATCTAGGGTTTAATTTTAAAACTACTTTTATGCCACTGTTGCTGTATAAAATAGATCTTTTTACACATGGTGCGCCAAAAACATAAAATATGAAATTTTTGGACTTATGACAGTGTTGTTGCCCATGTGCGATATATTTAATTTAAACTATTTTCCTGGAGGTGTTTGATGATGAAATTCTATGCACAATTGCACATATTTATATTAAAGTGTCTAACAAAAAAGTTACAGTGCCCATCATCCTACCCTTAGAAGTTGTCAAGTCAACCCTTAAATATAAAATTGCTACATTTTCTCTACAAATAGTTAATTTAAACTATGTTACTGGAGGTGTTGGATGAATAAATTTTTTTATCTTCTTTAGATTTATGTGTCAAAAATAAAAACATACCGTGCACCATCACCGTACCCGTAGGTGGTATGATATCAGCCCTTAAATGTAAAATTCAAATATTTTCAGTAAAACGAATGACAGAATATGTTAGGTACAGAATACGAAGTACAGAATATGTTAAGACAATAGTTACTAGCAATATACCCCGTTACTTTTGCCCCGGTCACCCCTCCAACATGTAAGCGTTTATTGCCTGAATTTGTGGTTTACTTTGTGGTTGGTAAGCAAGACCTACCAGGGCTATCTATACCTGCCACATAGCAGATACATAATGATATATGGACTTAAATCTTCTCACTCATACGTAGGTATTCCACCGTTAAATATATAATTACCCAGTTTTTTAAGCAATGCAAATTAATTCCTATACGTTTTTATACCACCCAGGTATTAATAATTCAAGAGTTCATTATAATAGCTGCGGATAAAAAGCGCTTTTTTTAAGTTTTATACGACATAACACCAGTGTAACTCGAGCTAAAACAAATTTCAGTACGGCGCGGCACCGAGAACCATACATCATCGTGAAGGCGGGATTTACATAATATCTAATTAAATTTGTCCACGTAACATAGGAGGCATTGTAATTACGGGTGATTTATTAGTTTTAATCAACAAATGGTTTTAGTACCTATTTACATTTTAGGTTCAGCTATAGGTATTCGATTATTACAAAATTCTTTCAATAATGTACGAATTTTCAGTGACGTCACGAACGTCTGAACTAAGAAGCCGTAGAGCTAAGTAGAACGGAATCCACTCTACAATTGAGTTTCGCTTTATTTTATATTTTACTTAATGTATTTAATTTGATTCATGATTATATTTATTATATTACAACTGCACGTTTTTTGAAGTGGTTCATTTAAAAAATTGGTCCACTTTGATGAGTTATAACTTTTGAACGGATTGATGTAACTTTGAAAAGTTTTTTTTTGTCAGAAAGAGTGTTCCTTCAGCAGCGAATGTGCATAATTGCATTTATTTGCGATTATTGATATTGATTTTACAGGGTGATTTGTAAAGCTATGATTTTTCTATCAATTTTTTTGATGTACACGAAGTAAACGAGTCACCCTGTATATTTCATTGTAAGGTCATCATATAGCCTCATATCTTAGCTATGCATAATTTTTTGAATTTTGGTCATCTCACTTGTGCAATTTTTTTCCACTTCATGTCTATTTGCGTGAAAAAATAAAAGATGGCTTTGGAATTGACAGATGTCAATTGCATTGTTTGTAACAATGCCGCGTCTACAAGGTGCAATTCTTGAATAATTGGAAAGAATAATTGGAATGGTTTCGGCTGCTATTTCACGGAGATAAGTAGCTCGACGCTTTAATATTGATCAGTATGGTCAATCGCGCTTGGATACGGTACCAAAACAACAAACTCCGCAATATACACACGGAGGTGGACGCCAAAGGTAACAAATCCAGCAGAAGATCGTTTTCTAAGAAGAACCGCTCTGCAGGACAGACGAACTAATGCTACCCAACTGAAACGATAATTCCAAGTGGCCACGGGTAACATCATTTCAACATCAACAAAAAGAAAACGATTGCATGACTCGTGAGCATAAAAGACGACGTCCGGAATTTGCTTTGAATCATCAAAACTGGAATGCAAATGACTGGGCCCAATGTCTTTTCACAGAAGAATCACGGTTTTCTGAAAGTCCGGATACCAACCGGACGAAGAGTGAATGAACGTTACGAAGAAGATTGTATGGTAGGCGTTACACCTTTCGGTGAGCGCTCAATTACAGTTTGGGCTGGGATATCAATAGACCATTGCACTGAACTTGTACTTTTTGTCCATGAGACAGTAACAGCTTTGCGATACTTGGAAAGAATTCTGGAGCAAATAGTTCTTCCTCTGTCTCATCAAATGGGCGGACAGTTTGTCTATATGGACGATAACGCCATATCACATCGAGCCAACATAGCGAACGAATTTTTTCAACAAGAAAATATCACCAGAATGGAATGAGCGGCACTTTCGCCTGACCTCAACCCCATCGAAAACGCGTGGGATGCGCTCCAAAGAAGAATGTTGCATCGCGAAATGGAACCACATGGGATTGAAGAGCTGGGAAATGCATTTCAAGAAGAATGGGAGGCCATCCCGGGTAATCTAATCAATAACGTCATCAGTATGCAGCATGCCTCAAAGATGTCAGGAGATGATAAGGAGTAGAGGTAGCCCCACCCATTATTAATTAATGTTTAAAATTTTAAATTCGTTCTTTATTGTTATTGCGTTAAAAATTTATAATAAACTTCCTCTTTGACAATTTGCGTATATTTGTAGTAAAAAATCATATCTTTTGACACAAATGAGTTATGACCAAAATTTAAAAAAATATGCATAACTAAGAGATGAGGCTATATGATGACCTTACAATGAAATAATATACTCGGTGACTAGTTTACCTCGTGTACATCAAAAAAATTGATAGAAAAATCATAGCTTTACAAATCACCCTGTAAAATCAATATCAATAATCCCAAATGAAAGCAATTATGCACACTTGCTAGTGAAGGAACACTCTTTCTGACAGAAAAACCTTTTAAAGATATATCAATCCTTTCAAAAGTTACAACTCATGAAAGTGGACCAATTTTTTAGGTGAACCACTTCGAAATACGTGCAGTGTATTTAATTGCTTTGATTTTGATTAAAATGTTTTTTTGTTTTTTTATTAATTTTTTTTAACAATGTTTTAACGTTTGAGCTTGATCGTTTTTTTAGAAAATCCTGTGAAATAAGTTCAATATGCCTAACTTTCAGTTAATCACCTCTTTTTCTTTTTATTCAAACAAAAATCTATTAAACCATCACATGATGAAATTACTTTATTACAGATTATATGACATTAATGACAAATGAAAAGTTTTGTATACACTACAGTTTTTCTCGACAATAATGGTTCACTATTGTCAAATTCCTTAGGACTTTAGTGTCACTACTATGAGGAAGAAATGAGGGGAATCGCTATGTAAACACATCGCTATGTAAACACATGAGGGAAAATCGAATTTTCGAAAATATTTTATTACCGTTGGGCCCTATGAAAAAAAATGTTCAAATGAAAGTTGGGGACGTGCACAAAATTTTAAGCTTTAAGCAAAATCATCATTAAATCATTAAAATTGAGCACAAAAAAAGATTTTTTCAGATCGGATAATCTCAAAATATGAACATTTGAGGAAAATTTGGGGTAAGACAGGTTTTTGAATGGGATCATTGAATTTAAATTGGGATTTTCTGGACAAAAAAAGAACTAGGCTAGGAGCGAGGAAGAAGGGGAATGGGAATGGTGGAGACATAAAAATCATTTTTATCTAATGAGTACTTTTCGCAACTCGTATTCAGCGCAGCGTCAATTCAGCTAAATGACCCTACTCCCTCGTGGTAGTGTCACCAAAGTCCTCGGGAGATAGGGGAGACCTTCATCTATAAAACCACAAAAAATATAACTACTTTACTTTCGAAACCAGATATACTATCCACTATTGCAACAATAGAACAATATTAAAATTTACTGGCAAAGCGTTGACACTAATTGACATAAGTGCCCTGCATGGTGTACTAAACTTCTGAGAAAATCGATACGCCATTGAGATGTCCATTGGCATTCGATGACACTCGTTACGCAAATTGGTTTTATATCGAATAGAAATGCTGCTCGGCCTGGTACACCTCAAGGTATTCTTTAACACTCTGAGGCTCGTTTTGTTGTCTAGTTTTAAGCAAAAATATTTTTTTCCTTAGCATAGGAATACGCTTAGCGTAGCATTCAAATTTACTTTAAACAGCAATTATTCTGCTGGTCGGCCGTCATATATCTGAAATCGGTTAAGTTGGCAATTTATGTCGAAGTTATCCCGCAACCGTATTTATTGCCTAACAGACAGATTATAATAGGAATAGATTTAAATTTACAATTTTGCTATTACAATTTTATAATTGACAGCATAAAGGATCCAGGGTGGCAGCCATATTTATGTCACGTAATTCACATTTTCGATAGAAGGTCGATATCGATCAATCGTTGAATATATTTTCAGAAATACCGTAACTCATTCTTTACGTAATTGACTAAATTGACCACCATTACATTCCATAATATATGACGTAACTAAGTAATATTTTTCAACATAAATCGATATTAATTTTAATAAACCAAACTGAATTGAGGAAAGCCATGGCAAGACTTTTTGGACAAATGAAAAAATAAAAACCCAATATGAAATGAATATGGCATAGTGTAGCATTTACAAGACGCCAGGATAAAGAATCAAGGTCATACTTTAGAATTATTTATGAGTGGCACAAACTATATTTTTTTGTATCGATTGTGATGACACATTCCATGATGAATACGAAACAGAAAAATGGGAGATGTAAGATAATTTTTTTTCAGTGTCTACAAGGCGAAAAAAATGCGGTACACTCGACGGTACACTTCTAATTTAGGGTTTCTAACTTTAGATTAGTGTTGATCTTAATTTAACGGCAATTCATATCATCAGAATATGCCTGTTTCCAAAACATCCATATGGACTAGGACTGTAAAGTTGTAACAATTTAGAAAAATTGATGAAATTTGTCGAAAAATGATTCAGAGAATATTTTTTCGGTTAACATGAGAGGAGTTACGATCCCACATTGTAAGCTAGACTTATAACAATATAACTGCATAGTGCATACTGCAAAGTCAGGAAGGAAAAAATGTTTTGTTTGACATTTGGTAATGCAGCAGAAGAATATCTAAATATTATGTTTATACTGTTCATATCGATTGAGTTCATATAGTTTCGATTGAGAAATATTGTACAATTTTCATTGAGAAATATTGTACAAATATACCTTCGTATATTTTGCTTAAATAGAATACGTAGCAAAACATACGTATAGTCCCTAAATAGTCAATAACTTTACAACATAGATTTATAACCACCTTTTAATTCACTTTTAGCAACATCTAACAAGCGGACAACAAGTCGAGTTGTTAGTGTAAACAATACGTGTTCTTGAGAAGTAGGAGTCATCTCAGGTGTTCCACAGGGGTCCAATGTAGGACCTCTGTTGTTTTAAATTTTTGTTAATGAAATTGGCGATTGTTTTAAGTACCTACTTGATCCATTCCTTATATGGAATTGATTGTAAACAAATTGATTAAAAACTTTACAGTTATTAAAAACCAACATCAACAGGATCTTGTAATATTTAATAAAGTGCAGAAAAGTGTACTAACTTCATTAATCTTCAATTAAAAAAACGTAAATTTTATAACACACTCAAATAATTTAACTTTCAATAAATAGGCACCTAGGAAAACAAGAAAATAATTTATATATAAAGCTTTAACTATATTATTATGGTCAAATTTATTTGGAATATTTTTTTTGTTTTAGTCCCATGTTAATGAAAATTAAAACACAGAACTAAGTATATCTGAGTTTTGAATCCTTGTTTTGATGTTCTTGCAAAATTACTCTGTTAATATTTAAATTTAAAAAAAGTAAAAAGTATTAAAATTGTAATTTTTAAAACCGGTCAATTGACCAGCGGCGTCGGATGCTGCATCAGCCACCGTTTGATATGTAGCACTGCACTTCGCACTAAAGTTTTAGGGGGAGGGTTAGGTAGTATATCGCTTTAGTACAACTGGAAATAATATAAAATTTGGACGCGACCTATTTCTTAAAGTTCTGATAAAAAGAAGGAAACATGAATTATCTCTAATCAATCTCTAATTCACCTACCAAGACACATAACTTGTGAGAAATAAATCGAGGCCACTTATTTACAACATATATTTATGCTTATGTGATTATAATAATACAAGACCTTATTCTTACCAATTATATGTTATTTACATATATTTATATGTAAATACAATTATGTATTCAATTATTTTATTATAAACAACAATTGACTGTTTAATTTATACACGTTTTCATCTACGTATTATATTTTAAAACCCTGCATAGTTGGTTACATATTATTTTTTAATGCCCTAAAGAAGATCTATAGCTTGGCCTATATATAGACACAAATATTAATGAGCGTTGATTCATATAAAACCTTTAACAAAAATCGCGACGCATATCGATATGTATCGGGTACTACGGGTACCTACATAATGTGTAATTTAATTATCTGATCATCCATAATGGCCTATATTATTATAGTTATATCAAAAAAAAAAACATTAACCCTTCTCCATTATTAAACGATAAATTTATTAGATTAACTGTCCATAAAATGTCAAAATCATCACCCAACGAGTTAAACTTGCACACTTAAAATAATCTTAGCGTCAGCGATATATACCAGCCTAACTGGGGGCTTTACAAAATGCATTGTATCACCTCACTTTGCTATTTTACCAAGAGCGTCGTCTTACTCACGAAGCCTCCAGAGTATATTCAACAGCGATTAAAGTGGGCAATAAATGTTTTCCTAAGATAACTAGATATGGGCAATACGAAAGATTATTAAAAGAAGCTGCGGCCTTTCGAGGTATACTTAAACTAAGCTCATGTAAACTGGTTAGTAGGTTTCCTAATGAGATGGGTGTCTCCAGTATCCGAATGTACGTGTAATGTATGTCTTCCAACGAAGGTTTCCAACCATGGAAGTACAAATGTAAATGGCAGTATCTAAGTAAAGTGGCTAGATATCTAGGTATAGGTGTAGCTTGAAGTGGTCATAAGGTGATGTGAACTTACACTTGACGTAAAAGCCATAATTGATGTTAAGCGGCTTCGAGAGTAGCCTAGGTCCTAGCGATATGTCCCTCAACCAACACTAGGAATCAACGCAATGCAAGATCTTAATTTCAAATTGTTTAATCCGACATAGTCGATTACGTGCTGGTTATCAAACCACAACAACACATGACAGTGATTTTCTTATTGAATCCCACTAATATGGAAATAACAACGTATATATTTTTATAAGAAAGAACTTGAACTTGAAATATAAGTAACGTCAGCCACGATGCACGAACAAGAACGGAAAAGGAGAGTGGCCTCGCCCAACGGCGAACACGAGGTCTCGAAGCCGGTCACTTGCCATATATTTGTTAACTTAACCTTCTCGGCTAGCCATAGAAAACATTAGAAACAAAAGATCAAAGAACAAAATAAGACCACTAATGTGCGCCAAGAAACCGTTATTAATGTTCCATGAGAAAAAATCAAAATACCATAACACAAATCAAATGCCGCAAAGAAACCCGTAGTATACATGCCCTCAGTTCCAATTACGAATGTTAGAGAGAGCCCGTAGTCGCTTTTCATGAAACGAATATTATTTAAGAAGTAAATACCTACAATTTACTATAAAATATCTAACTTATGTCAGTGACCGTAACAAGACGCGTTTTAATATCGAAACCCTTTGTGTTATTTATATTGTTTGTGCGATATTATTGCTCGTATTTTATCGGAATTTGATCGAATGAAATACACGAACCACAGACTGGAAGATGGCGTTACTGGTACTGACATAAATAAACGGTTATATCTAAACCCCTATAAAATTATAAGTTCAAAGAAATATAGAACTGTTACAGTGTTTTGGAAGCCCGATGCTACTTGATATTATTATTAGCGAGACAGCTTTTAACTCCTATTTTCTTTGTAGTGATTTTGGCCAGAGTTAAGAGGGAACGCATACTCAAAGACACCAAGATCTACAAGGTGCGAGTAAGGAAACCATTCAAAGTATCCGAGAAGGGTCTCATAGCCCTAAAATCTGGACGTCTCATCACGCCTTTGGAGTCAAATTTGTGTGGTGTGGATTTGGAACCAGGCAAGTTGTACGTTCTCTCAGGCAAGATCCACAGTCTCAAGGCCCACATCACATTTTGCAACATGTATACACCTTGGGAACATTTGACCAGAAGGCAGAAGAAGGGGTTGAGGAAGCTGTACCAGCACGGGTGTCACTGCAAAATTAAACCTTGCTACCTGCGCCCAGATAGGAAGTGTTACAGACAAGCAGATAGTTGCAACTGGAATAGTGACTGCGAGACAAAAGAGGTGAGTTTTTCAAAATTTATCATAATCGTAGCGATATTTTTTGTTAAATATGTCGAATGTACGATATTACTGATACTCCTATTGCAAGCACTTAAGTAATTTCAGTTGGCAACCTTGAGGCCTATATTTACATTTTTTATATTAGTTTTTATTGCCGAAACTATCGTCAGTGCCCAGAGGTAATAAATAGGCGTATAAACATTTATTTTCGGCAACATCTGATTTAACTTTGTGGAATATTTTAGTATGCTGTTTATCAAAAAAAATTCTACCGCAGTTATGACTTATGGATAAATATAACCGTAAGATGTATCCCGCCTTCTATTTTTAAATTAAAATTAGGACTAGATATAGCAATATACGCGGTTGAATTCATCAGAAGTAGAGTTAAGTAAGCGGATACGTGCGGAATGATTAGCAGGATGCCCTCAGCTACTTTACGATAACGTTTACTCATAGATAATGATATGGGGTTACTATGGCAGTGTTCAGATCCCACAGATTTTGCAATTTTTTTCAATTTCTTACTCAATCTCTTCAGATACACGACATAATTATATTTTGTCACAAGTTCGGCCGACTGACCAGATAATAAAGATATGTGTACATGGCATAAGGTCCCCCCAAAGAGGACCAGACGGTTTCACAAGAATATTTTTAAATTGTTATGCCACAGGAATTTTGTCACATTATTTTCTATATAATTAGATCAAGTATTTCTACCATTGCTGGTGTTTAAACGCAGCCGTTATTTATCAAGTTTCCAGTTCCGGGAGATTAATCATAGCGTTTTAAAAAACCAGGCTGAAAAGGTGACAGTTGATAATGAACATGTGGGTAGATTCGTTTACGTGAGATTATTTCAAGTGATTTAGCAAAATTTGGCAAGACAGAAATTGGTCTGAAATTACTAATTAAAGTTTTCCACTCATCTGGAAAGGTCTCACGTTTTACAGCTAATGTAAATATAAATCAAAGCGGAGTAACAAATACACGTATACTATAGTCTTTCAGAATTAATGAAGGTATATTGTCTGACCCAGAACTGAGCTTGCTCTTAATCTCGTTGCCCGCATTTGCTATTTCTTGCTGTCATTTTTTCATATTAAATATCGTTGAGATTCCAGCGATTTTTAGGGGATGAAATTCACATCAGGAGTTGTAAAATCACTGCTAAAAACACTTTATTTAGTCCCAACGTTGATTGAAGGTGTAGAGAATACTCAACATAATGTAAAAAAACTTTAAAAATAATGTAAAAAAATAACATAGACCATGGATTCGTAATTGACCATATTAGTTAGGTTAGGATCTCAGATTGGCGCGGGTTCCTATTTTAAAAATTGTACAAATGTATAGTTGTCTTTGGGGACTTTAATTTAAGAGCGTCTGAAGACGTGATAGAAAGTCTATTAGTGAAATAAGTTGTATAAATGATTTCCGATATTTTAATTGACTGAGAGAGTTTAAAAATTAATTAAAGAATATAAGAATAAAGATATTACCAATTTTTGAAGGCGATATTCGCATAAAAAAACATGTTGTTGCTTGATCCACTGGTTCAGTGTTCAGTTGTGATAGTTATTATACAGGATTGTAAAATTTATATAAAAATATATTTTAATAAGGAGGAAAACCATTATCATTAAAGCAACAAGAAAAAAATTTAAACTTAAGAGGTACTATGGGGCTTTGGATAAACTTATTTAATAACAGTTCCAGATTTCACTAAACGTGTTTGCGAACCCATTTCAAAATTTCGCGCCCAGATTTTCCTAACCTAACTAATGGTCAATCATAATCATAAAGCTGCACATACAGGGATGATCCACGCAGGCGCGGCTAACGATAAGGACACCTTGAAAAAGAAACTGGAACTGACAGTTCTTGTTTTTATATCAAGGCCACATATGCAAGACTTATAGTATGTTAATGAACGATGCGCTACCTACTCGTGTAAGATTGCATATTAAATTGAAAGAATATTCTATAAGACTGACCTTGACAGGCTCTATTTTATGGTTAGAAGTTAGTTAACCCTGTAGCAGAATATAGAAGGTGGCAAAATAACGCAATTGGTTCGTACCAGTTGCCATTGTTGCCAGTCTGTCTTTACCTGCTCATCTGCTCTGATAACATAGGTAAAAACAGTAACACCACGTAACAAGTATGCAACCAGTAATAACAGTATCGGCGAAGGGGTATTCTTGGTTGCCTATTCACAGCCGACTCTTCAGCTGTGGCATATTAGGGATAAGTAGCCTATTATTGTACTAATAAATTATCTTATTAATCATTTACCCAGTGGCGGACCCACAATTTTGTTTGCAATTTTACATTGTAGACAATTTACGGGGTAATTTTGTAAGAACGGACCCCGCATAGTAGAGTGAGAGCGTGGCGGCACGGTAGCTTAGTTGAAAGAGCATTGGCTTGGAAATATTTTTCCCCAAGAAAACCAAGAAGTCTCGAATAGTGACACGACAGCAACTTATGATTATTCAACTTCTAATTTTTCACTTTTTCGAAGTCCATTCATTGGATTATCAACAGGACCAATGGCAGATAATACGCCCCTTAGCACAAGGAGCTGCTAAATACTTCCCTTTTTAATTTTCGTTATCGTCCCGGAGCCACTCCGCTACCCAGCCCTTCAATTGCCACGTCGCTACTTGCGCGTGGATGTCTGTATGGTTCCGGGGATGGTATTGTCCTTGGACGACATCCAAAATATTCTTTAATTATTAAATAAATCCTTTGAATTCAGTTGAATTGGCTTGGAAAGCCAAAGTCCCGGGTCTCTATAAGTACTCTATGGACTGCAGTGCCAACGAGCATGGCTGTTTTCAATCGACAAATTAGACACTATACTCCGCCCGCTATTCACATTTGGCGTTGTATTTTAATGGTTTTTAGCTCTGAATTTTTTCCCCAAGAACTGAGGATATTTTCTCAAAATTTAATATTTAGTAACTTACTTAATAATTCATTAATAAGACATGTAAGACCTCGCAACTCTTAAAATACTCTCTTGACACTCTTGTCTATTGACATTTAAGTTATTGACAGTTAAAGCCAAACGTGCAATGGACGTCATGATACGTAAAATATACTAAGAAGCATTACAACCACCTGTTGCATGTTCTCACTAATGGAATGGTGTGATTGGTAGGGGCTTAAATTACAGCCTACTATTATCCACACTGTGTTTTATCTAAGACCAGAAAATATTTTGCGGCGGGTAATTGTAAATTTAAATTAAAAACGTCTGTCAGGAATTCCATTTTCAATTTCCTCTGAAATTTGTGAAAGTAGCGCATTGCGCTGATTAATTTAAATAGTGACAAGTAAAAATGAATACCTGAGGAGATTGAATGGATCTTTCCATCACGTATTCTTCCTGTTTTTATAATTTCCTTTAATTTGCAGGGAGTCTGCTTAAAGCAGGCGAACGGTTCCTGCATGTGGACCAGGAATAAGGCGCTAACACAATGTACGAAGGAATGGAGAAGCCAGCAACTCCAATCGCAAGTCACAAGTAGAGGGGCTTATATGTATAGGATGCCATTGCGTAACTCGTCTCAACCTCTGCACGAATCATGGCACTGAATGAATGCTTTTTGTTGTAAATATATATTTATATTTATTGTTAATTAGTTATGTACTCGCCATCAGATCAGACGTAATGAAATTATCGAATTTTATGGAAACAAAGATGGGACACTGAAAACCTACACTATTTCATGCTTTAGCTTACTGATGGTGGGTGAGCACGAAACTCAGTCTAGCTTCAACTCTGCAGCACACTCAATTGGTAATGGATACAAGTGCAAAATTTTAAAATAATTTTGGCATAACGCGTAATTTATAAAGATCTGTTCAAAAACGTACCATTTCCTGATGATCCGGGTAAAATGTCTGGTCGATTAGTGGAAAACTCTCCTTACCAAGCCGCCTCTGAAGCTGAATAAGATGGCCGAAAACCCAGGGTTTGTCCTGTGCGAGAGATTTTTAAATTAAATTTATAAGGCTTTATACTATCGCGTCATTTAGCAGAATTATATACAAGGAACTTACTCTCGTATAAGTAAGATACAGAAATTTTTCAGCAAAATACATGTTTAAAATAACATTGCTTTCATCAAATTTCACGCAGATTATTTTGTGGCTCTTCTGTGCAGTTATGTTGAAGAATGCAAAACAATATCCTTACGTCAGGAAAACGATTTAATATGAAACCCATGTATCCTTCCAACATGCACATATAGGTACATAACAGGGAGTTGTAAATACACAGCTTTAAACTAATCAACATTTATCACATGGGCACGATGCATCTGCACTAGTGAGTCTTTTGCAGATCGTGCTGCCTGTTTTTTGTATGGACTAGACAGTACATATATTAAGTAGACCATAAAATATAGCCTAATAAATTATTTTAAAAATCAGTATTTTCTTATTATTAAGTGTTGTATTTGTTATTTATTTTATAATTTTAGCCTTTATAATTTTTTCGCCATGGTAATATTTGTAACACGTTGATCCTGTGAAATCTTCCTGTGTTTATCTAACACGCTGTATATAATTTTAATAGTTTTAAGACATGCTACGTATTAAATATCTAAAAGTAAACAATTTTTATTGAATTCTAAGTACGTAAATGAATGTATTAGAAATAATTTAGAGTTTACCTGGAAATTGTAAAGGGAATTCAGATTGTTTATACTGGGAACTCCGCCGAATTTCAATGCCAGCAGTAATTTTTTGTGATCCTCTCCAGCATCTTTCAGGTTTTGCCTCACCTGAAAATTAAGATAATTACATCGATAATATTTTTAATGAATGTAGCAAAGCTACTAAAGCTAGTTAGTAGTATAATATTTGTATGTACTTAGTAGCAGGTAGTTTACTTTTCGTGAAAATTTGTGTTTTGTTATATATATATATATATATATATATATATATATATATATATATATATATATATATATATATATATATATATATATAATATATATATATATATATATATGTATATATATATATATATATATATATATATATATATATATATGTATATATATATATATATATATATATATATATATATATATATATATATATATATATATATATATACATATATATATATATATATATATATATATATATATATATATATATATATATATATATATATATATATATATATATATATATATATATATATATATATATATATATATATATATATATATATATATATATATATATATATATATATATTTGTTTTTTATATTATTGTACATGTCTTGTAGTTGTAGGCTTATTTTTGTACCTTATTATAATTTATTGTTATCAAAATGTACAAATATATTTTAATAATAAAATAATTCTGGTAGCCAAAACGTGTTTTAATAAACAGCAGTGGTTTTGTAAAATACAGCGTTAGCGTTTTGTCACCGTCGAGGTTCACGGAATCGTAATCAAAATGTGTATATATTTTGGTTACGATTTTAAAGACGAAAAAGAAAATATGAAAGTTTGGCTTTTGTGTTATTTAAAAAACGCCTTGTAGACCTTTTTTAAAATCGATATACCTATCTCCAAATG
>CAXKVY010010907.1:0-17304 GCA_964058915.1 Tetropium fuscum | reverse complement strand
GGATTGAAGAGCTGGGAAATGCATTTCAAGAAGAATGGGAGGCCATCCCGGGTAATCTAATCAATAACGTCATCAGTATGCAGCATGCCTCAAAGATGTCAGGAGATGATAAGGAGTAGAGGTAGCCCCACCCATTATTAATTAATGTTTAAAATTTTAAATTCGTTCTTTATTGTTATTGCGTTAAAAATTTATAATAAACTTCCTCTTTGACAATTTGCGTATATTTGTAGTAAAAAATCATATCTTTTGACACAAATGAGTTATGACCAAAATTTAAAAAAATATGCATAACTAAGAGATGAGGCTATATGATGACCTTACAATGAAATAATATACTCGGTGACTAGTTTACCTCGTGTACATCAAAAAAATTGATAGAAAAATCATAGCTTTACAAATCACCCTGTAAAATCAATATCAATAATCCCAAATGAAAGCAATTATGCACACTTGCTAGTGAAGGAACACTCTTTCTGACAGAAAAACCTTTTAAAGATATATCAATCCTTTCAAAAGTTACAACTCATGAAAGTGGACCAATTTTTTAGGTGAACCACTTCGAAATACGTGCAGTGTATTTAATTGCTTTGATTTTGATTAAAATGTTTTTTTGTTTTTTTATTAATTTTTTTTAACAATGTTTTAACGTTTGAGCTTGATCGTTTTTTTAGAAAATCCTGTGAAATAAGTTCAATATGCCTAACTTTCAGTTAATCACCTCTTTTTCTTTTTATTCAAACAAAAATCTATTAAACCATCACATGATGAAATTACTTTATTACAGATTATATGACATTAATGACAAATGAAAAGTTTTGTATACACTACAGTTTTTCTCGACAATAATGGTTCACTATTGTCAAATTCCTTAGGACTTTAGTGTCACTACTATGAGGAAGAAATGAGGGGAATCGCTATGTAAACACATCGCTATGTAAACACATGAGGGAAAATCGAATTTTCGAAAATATTTTATTACCGTTGGGCCCTATGAAAAAAAATGTTCAAATGAAAGTTGGGGACGTGCACAAAATTTTAAGCTTTAAGCAAAATCATCATTAAATCATTAAAATTGAGCACAAAAAAAGATTTTTTCAGATCGGATAATCTCAAAATATGAACATTTGAGGAAAATTTGGGGTAAGACAGGTTTTTGAATGGGATCATTGAATTTAAATTGGGATTTTCTGGACAAAAAAAGAACTAGGCTAGGAGCGAGGAAGAAGGGGAATGGGAATGGTGGAGACATAAAAATCATTTTTATCTAATGAGTACTTTTCGCAACTCGTATTCAGCGCAGCGTCAATTCAGCTAAATGACCCTACTCCCTCGTGGTAGTGTCACCAAAGTCCTCGGGAGATAGGGGAGACCTTCATCTATAAAACCACAAAAAATATAACTACTTTACTTTCGAAACCAGATATACTATCCACTATTGCAACAATAGAACAATATTAAAATTTACTGGCAAAGCGTTGACACTAATTGACATAAGTGCCCTGCATGGTGTACTAAACTTCTGAGAAAATCGATACGCCATTGAGATGTCCATTGGCATTCGATGACACTCGTTACGCAAATTGGTTTTATATCGAATAGAAATGCTGCTCGGCCTGGTACACCTCAAGGTATTCTTTAACACTCTGAGGCTCGTTTTGTTGTCTAGTTTTAAGCAAAAATATTTTTTTCCTTAGCATAGGAATACGCTTAGCGTAGCATTCAAATTTACTTTAAACAGCAATTATTCTGCTGGTCGGCCGTCATATATCTGAAATCGGTTAAGTTGGCAATTTATGTCGAAGTTATCCCGCAACCGTATTTATTGCCTAACAGACAGATTATAATAGGAATAGATTTAAATTTACAATTTTGCTATTACAATTTTATAATTGACAGCATAAAGGATCCAGGGTGGCAGCCATATTTATGTCACGTAATTCACATTTTCGATAGAAGGTCGATATCGATCAATCGTTGAATATATTTTCAGAAATACCGTAACTCATTCTTTACGTAATTGACTAAATTGACCACCATTACATTCCATAATATATGACGTAACTAAGTAATATTTTTCAACATAAATCGATATTAATTTTAATAAACCAAACTGAATTGAGGAAAGCCATGGCAAGACTTTTTGGACAAATGAAAAAATAAAAACCCAATATGAAATGAATATGGCATAGTGTAGCATTTACAAGACGCCAGGATAAAGAATCAAGGTCATACTTTAGAATTATTTATGAGTGGCACAAACTATATTTTTTTGTATCGATTGTGATGACACATTCCATGATGAATACGAAACAGAAAAATGGGAGATGTAAGATAATTTTTTTTCAGTGTCTACAAGGCGAAAAAAATGCGGTACACTCGACGGTACACTTCTAATTTAGGGTTTCTAACTTTAGATTAGTGTTGATCTTAATTTAACGGCAATTCATATCATCAGAATATGCCTGTTTCCAAAACATCCATATGGACTAGGACTGTAAAGTTGTAACAATTTAGAAAAATTGATGAAATTTGTCGAAAAATGATTCAGAGAATATTTTTTCGGTTAACATGAGAGGAGTTACGATCCCACATTGTAAGCTAGACTTATAACAATATAACTGCATAGTGCATACTGCAAAGTCAGGAAGGAAAAAATGTTTTGTTTGACATTTGGTAATGCAGCAGAAGAATATCTAAATATTATGTTTATACTGTTCATATCGATTGAGTTCATATAGTTTCGATTGAGAAATATTGTACAATTTTCATTGAGAAATATTGTACAAATATACCTTCGTATATTTTGCTTAAATAGAATACGTAGCAAAACATACGTATAGTCCCTAAATAGTCAATAACTTTACAACATAGATTTATAACCACCTTTTAATTCACTTTTAGCAACATCTAACAAGCGGACAACAAGTCGAGTTGTTAGTGTAAACAATACGTGTTCTTGAGAAGTAGGAGTCATCTCAGGTGTTCCACAGGGGTCCAATGTAGGACCTCTGTTGTTTTAAATTTTTGTTAATGAAATTGGCGATTGTTTTAAGTACCTACTTGATCCATTCCTTATATGGAATTGATTGTAAACAAATTGATTAAAAACTTTACAGTTATTAAAAACCAACATCAACAGGATCTTGTAATATTTAATAAAGTGCAGAAAAGTGTACTAACTTCATTAATCTTCAATTAAAAAAACGTAAATTTTATAACACACTCAAATAATTTAACTTTCAATAAATAGGCACCTAGGAAAACAAGAAAATAATTTATATATAAAGCTTTAACTATATTATTATGGTCAAATTTATTTGGAATATTTTTTTTGTTTTAGTCCCATGTTAATGAAAATTAAAACACAGAACTAAGTATATCTGAGTTTTGAATCCTTGTTTTGATGTTCTTGCAAAATTACTCTGTTAATATTTAAATTTAAAAAAAGTAAAAAGTATTAAAATTGTAATTTTTAAAACCGGTCAATTGACCAGCGGCGTCGGATGCTGCATCAGCCACCGTTTGATATGTAGCACTGCACTTCGCACTAAAGTTTTAGGGGGAGGGTTAGGTAGTATATCGCTTTAGTACAACTGGAAATAATATAAAATTTGGACGCGACCTATTTCTTAAAGTTCTGATAAAAAGAAGGAAACATGAATTATCTCTAATCAATCTCTAATTCACCTACCAAGACACATAACTTGTGAGAAATAAATCGAGGCCACTTATTTACAACATATATTTATGCTTATGTGATTATAATAATACAAGACCTTATTCTTACCAATTATATGTTATTTACATATATTTATATGTAAATACAATTATGTATTCAATTATTTTATTATAAACAACAATTGACTGTTTAATTTATACACGTTTTCATCTACGTATTATATTTTAAAACCCTGCATAGTTGGTTACATATTATTTTTTAATGCCCTAAAGAAGATCTATAGCTTGGCCTATATATAGACACAAATATTAATGAGCGTTGATTCATATAAAACCTTTAACAAAAATCGCGACGCATATCGATATGTATCGGGTACTACGGGTACCTACATAATGTGTAATTTAATTATCTGATCATCCATAATGGCCTATATTATTATAGTTATATCAAAAAAAAAAACATTAACCCTTCTCCATTATTAAACGATAAATTTATTAGATTAACTGTCCATAAAATGTCAAAATCATCACCCAACGAGTTAAACTTGCACACTTAAAATAATCTTAGCGTCAGCGATATATACCAGCCTAACTGGGGGCTTTACAAAATGCATTGTATCACCTCACTTTGCTATTTTACCAAGAGCGTCGTCTTACTCACGAAGCCTCCAGAGTATATTCAACAGCGATTAAAGTGGGCAATAAATGTTTTCCTAAGATAACTAGATATGGGCAATACGAAAGATTATTAAAAGAAGCTGCGGCCTTTCGAGGTATACTTAAACTAAGCTCATGTAAACTGGTTAGTAGGTTTCCTAATGAGATGGGTGTCTCCAGTATCCGAATGTACGTGTAATGTATGTCTTCCAACGAAGGTTTCCAACCATGGAAGTACAAATGTAAATGGCAGTATCTAAGTAAAGTGGCTAGATATCTAGGTATAGGTGTAGCTTGAAGTGGTCATAAGGTGATGTGAACTTACACTTGACGTAAAAGCCATAATTGATGTTAAGCGGCTTCGAGAGTAGCCTAGGTCCTAGCGATATGTCCCTCAACCAACACTAGGAATCAACGCAATGCAAGATCTTAATTTCAAATTGTTTAATCCGACATAGTCGATTACGTGCTGGTTATCAAACCACAACAACACATGACAGTGATTTTCTTATTGAATCCCACTAATATGGAAATAACAACGTATATATTTTTATAAGAAAGAACTTGAACTTGAAATATAAGTAACGTCAGCCACGATGCACGAACAAGAACGGAAAAGGAGAGTGGCCTCGCCCAACGGCGAACACGAGGTCTCGAAGCCGGTCACTTGCCATATATTTGTTAACTTAACCTTCTCGGCTAGCCATAGAAAACATTAGAAACAAAAGATCAAAGAACAAAATAAGACCACTAATGTGCGCCAAGAAACCGTTATTAATGTTCCATGAGAAAAAATCAAAATACCATAACACAAATCAAATGCCGCAAAGAAACCCGTAGTATACATGCCCTCAGTTCCAATTACGAATGTTAGAGAGAGCCCGTAGTCGCTTTTCATGAAACGAATATTATTTAAGAAGTAAATACCTACAATTTACTATAAAATATCTAACTTATGTCAGTGACCGTAACAAGACGCGTTTTAATATCGAAACCCTTTGTGTTATTTATATTGTTTGTGCGATATTATTGCTCGTATTTTATCGGAATTTGATCGAATGAAATACACGAACCACAGACTGGAAGATGGCGTTACTGGTACTGACATAAATAAACGGTTATATCTAAACCCCTATAAAATTATAAGTTCAAAGAAATATAGAACTGTTACAGTGTTTTGGAAGCCCGATGCTACTTGATATTATTATTAGCGAGACAGCTTTTAACTCCTATTTTCTTTGTAGTGATTTTGGCCAGAGTTAAGAGGGAACGCATACTCAAAGACACCAAGATCTACAAGGTGCGAGTAAGGAAACCATTCAAAGTATCCGAGAAGGGTCTCATAGCCCTAAAATCTGGACGTCTCATCACGCCTTTGGAGTCAAATTTGTGTGGTGTGGATTTGGAACCAGGCAAGTTGTACGTTCTCTCAGGCAAGATCCACAGTCTCAAGGCCCACATCACATTTTGCAACATGTATACACCTTGGGAACATTTGACCAGAAGGCAGAAGAAGGGGTTGAGGAAGCTGTACCAGCACGGGTGTCACTGCAAAATTAAACCTTGCTACCTGCGCCCAGATAGGAAGTGTTACAGACAAGCAGATAGTTGCAACTGGAATAGTGACTGCGAGACAAAAGAGGTGAGTTTTTCAAAATTTATCATAATCGTAGCGATATTTTTTGTTAAATATGTCGAATGTACGATATTACTGATACTCCTATTGCAAGCACTTAAGTAATTTCAGTTGGCAACCTTGAGGCCTATATTTACATTTTTTATATTAGTTTTTATTGCCGAAACTATCGTCAGTGCCCAGAGGTAATAAATAGGCGTATAAACATTTATTTTCGGCAACATCTGATTTAACTTTGTGGAATATTTTAGTATGCTGTTTATCAAAAAAAATTCTACCGCAGTTATGACTTATGGATAAATATAACCGTAAGATGTATCCCGCCTTCTATTTTTAAATTAAAATTAGGACTAGATATAGCAATATACGCGGTTGAATTCATCAGAAGTAGAGTTAAGTAAGCGGATACGTGCGGAATGATTAGCAGGATGCCCTCAGCTACTTTACGATAACGTTTACTCATAGATAATGATATGGGGTTACTATGGCAGTGTTCAGATCCCACAGATTTTGCAATTTTTTTCAATTTCTTACTCAATCTCTTCAGATACACGACATAATTATATTTTGTCACAAGTTCGGCCGACTGACCAGATAATAAAGATATGTGTACATGGCATAAGGTCCCCCCAAAGAGGACCAGACGGTTTCACAAGAATATTTTTAAATTGTTATGCCACAGGAATTTTGTCACATTATTTTCTATATAATTAGATCAAGTATTTCTACCATTGCTGGTGTTTAAACGCAGCCGTTATTTATCAAGTTTCCAGTTCCGGGAGATTAATCATAGCGTTTTAAAAAACCAGGCTGAAAAGGTGACAGTTGATAATGAACATGTGGGTAGATTCGTTTACGTGAGATTATTTCAAGTGATTTAGCAAAATTTGGCAAGACAGAAATTGGTCTGAAATTACTAATTAAAGTTTTCCACTCATCTGGAAAGGTCTCACGTTTTACAGCTAATGTAAATATAAATCAAAGCGGAGTAACAAATACACGTATACTATAGTCTTTCAGAATTAATGAAGGTATATTGTCTGACCCAGAACTGAGCTTGCTCTTAATCTCGTTGCCCGCATTTGCTATTTCTTGCTGTCATTTTTTCATATTAAATATCGTTGAGATTCCAGCGATTTTTAGGGGATGAAATTCACATCAGGAGTTGTAAAATCACTGCTAAAAACACTTTATTTAGTCCCAACGTTGATTGAAGGTGTAGAGAATACTCAACATAATGTAAAAAAACTTTAAAAATAATGTAAAAAAATAACATAGACCATGGATTCGTAATTGACCATATTAGTTAGGTTAGGATCTCAGATTGGCGCGGGTTCCTATTTTAAAAATTGTACAAATGTATAGTTGTCTTTGGGGACTTTAATTTAAGAGCGTCTGAAGACGTGATAGAAAGTCTATTAGTGAAATAAGTTGTATAAATGATTTCCGATATTTTAATTGACTGAGAGAGTTTAAAAATTAATTAAAGAATATAAGAATAAAGATATTACCAATTTTTGAAGGCGATATTCGCATAAAAAAACATGTTGTTGCTTGATCCACTGGTTCAGTGTTCAGTTGTGATAGTTATTATACAGGATTGTAAAATTTATATAAAAATATATTTTAATAAGGAGGAAAACCATTATCATTAAAGCAACAAGAAAAAAATTTAAACTTAAGAGGTACTATGGGGCTTTGGATAAACTTATTTAATAACAGTTCCAGATTTCACTAAACGTGTTTGCGAACCCATTTCAAAATTTCGCGCCCAGATTTTCCTAACCTAACTAATGGTCAATCATAATCATAAAGCTGCACATACAGGGATGATCCACGCAGGCGCGGCTAACGATAAGGACACCTTGAAAAAGAAACTGGAACTGACAGTTCTTGTTTTTATATCAAGGCCACATATGCAAGACTTATAGTATGTTAATGAACGATGCGCTACCTACTCGTGTAAGATTGCATATTAAATTGAAAGAATATTCTATAAGACTGACCTTGACAGGCTCTATTTTATGGTTAGAAGTTAGTTAACCCTGTAGCAGAATATAGAAGGTGGCAAAATAACGCAATTGGTTCGTACCAGTTGCCATTGTTGCCAGTCTGTCTTTACCTGCTCATCTGCTCTGATAACATAGGTAAAAACAGTAACACCACGTAACAAGTATGCAACCAGTAATAACAGTATCGGCGAAGGGGTATTCTTGGTTGCCTATTCACAGCCGACTCTTCAGCTGTGGCATATTAGGGATAAGTAGCCTATTATTGTACTAATAAATTATCTTATTAATCATTTACCCAGTGGCGGACCCACAATTTTGTTTGCAATTTTACATTGTAGACAATTTACGGGGTAATTTTGTAAGAACGGACCCCGCATAGTAGAGTGAGAGCGTGGCGGCACGGTAGCTTAGTTGAAAGAGCATTGGCTTGGAAATATTTTTCCCCAAGAAAACCAAGAAGTCTCGAATAGTGACACGACAGCAACTTATGATTATTCAACTTCTAATTTTTCACTTTTTCGAAGTCCATTCATTGGATTATCAACAGGACCAATGGCAGATAATACGCCCCTTAGCACAAGGAGCTGCTAAATACTTCCCTTTTTAATTTTCGTTATCGTCCCGGAGCCACTCCGCTACCCAGCCCTTCAATTGCCACGTCGCTACTTGCGCGTGGATGTCTGTATGGTTCCGGGGATGGTATTGTCCTTGGACGACATCCAAAATATTCTTTAATTATTAAATAAATCCTTTGAATTCAGTTGAATTGGCTTGGAAAGCCAAAGTCCCGGGTCTCTATAAGTACTCTATGGACTGCAGTGCCAACGAGCATGGCTGTTTTCAATCGACAAATTAGACACTATACTCCGCCCGCTATTCACATTTGGCGTTGTATTTTAATGGTTTTTAGCTCTGAATTTTTTCCCCAAGAACTGAGGATATTTTCTCAAAATTTAATATTTAGTAACTTACTTAATAATTCATTAATAAGACATGTAAGACCTCGCAACTCTTAAAATACTCTCTTGACACTCTTGTCTATTGACATTTAAGTTATTGACAGTTAAAGCCAAACGTGCAATGGACGTCATGATACGTAAAATATACTAAGAAGCATTACAACCACCTGTTGCATGTTCTCACTAATGGAATGGTGTGATTGGTAGGGGCTTAAATTACAGCCTACTATTATCCACACTGTGTTTTATCTAAGACCAGAAAATATTTTGCGGCGGGTAATTGTAAATTTAAATTAAAAACGTCTGTCAGGAATTCCATTTTCAATTTCCTCTGAAATTTGTGAAAGTAGCGCATTGCGCTGATTAATTTAAATAGTGACAAGTAAAAATGAATACCTGAGGAGATTGAATGGATCTTTCCATCACGTATTCTTCCTGTTTTTATAATTTCCTTTAATTTGCAGGGAGTCTGCTTAAAGCAGGCGAACGGTTCCTGCATGTGGACCAGGAATAAGGCGCTAACACAATGTACGAAGGAATGGAGAAGCCAGCAACTCCAATCGCAAGTCACAAGTAGAGGGGCTTATATGTATAGGATGCCATTGCGTAACTCGTCTCAACCTCTGCACGAATCATGGCACTGAATGAATGCTTTTTGTTGTAAATATATATTTATATTTATTGTTAATTAGTTATGTACTCGCCATCAGATCAGACGTAATGAAATTATCGAATTTTATGGAAACAAAGATGGGACACTGAAAACCTACACTATTTCATGCTTTAGCTTACTGATGGTGGGTGAGCACGAAACTCAGTCTAGCTTCAACTCTGCAGCACACTCAATTGGTAATGGATACAAGTGCAAAATTTTAAAATAATTTTGGCATAACGCGTAATTTATAAAGATCTGTTCAAAAACGTACCATTTCCTGATGATCCGGGTAAAATGTCTGGTCGATTAGTGGAAAACTCTCCTTACCAAGCCGCCTCTGAAGCTGAATAAGATGGCCGAAAACCCAGGGTTTGTCCTGTGCGAGAGATTTTTAAATTAAATTTATAAGGCTTTATACTATCGCGTCATTTAGCAGAATTATATACAAGGAACTTACTCTCGTATAAGTAAGATACAGAAATTTTTCAGCAAAATACATGTTTAAAATAACATTGCTTTCATCAAATTTCACGCAGATTATTTTGTGGCTCTTCTGTGCAGTTATGTTGAAGAATGCAAAACAATATCCTTACGTCAGGAAAACGATTTAATATGAAACCCATGTATCCTTCCAACATGCACATATAGGTACATAACAGGGAGTTGTAAATACACAGCTTTAAACTAATCAACATTTATCACATGGGCACGATGCATCTGCACTAGTGAGTCTTTTGCAGATCGTGCTGCCTGTTTTTTGTATGGACTAGACAGTACATATATTAAGTAGACCATAAAATATAGCCTAATAAATTATTTTAAAAATCAGTATTTTCTTATTATTAAGTGTTGTATTTGTTATTTATTTTATAATTTTAGCCTTTATAATTTTTTCGCCATGGTAATATTTGTAACACGTTGATCCTGTGAAATCTTCCTGTGTTTATCTAACACGCTGTATATAATTTTAATAGTTTTAAGACATGCTACGTATTAAATATCTAAAAGTAAACAATTTTTATTGAATTCTAAGTACGTAAATGAATGTATTAGAAATAATTTAGAGTTTACCTGGAAATTGTAAAGGGAATTCAGATTGTTTATACTGGGAACTCCGCCGAATTTCAATGCCAGCAGTAATTTTTTGTGATCCTCTCCAGCATCTTTCAGGTTTTGCCTCACCTGAAAATTAAGATAATTACATCGATAATATTTTTAATGAATGTAGCAAAGCTACTAAAGCTAGTTAGTAGTATAATATTTGTATGTACTTAGTAGCAGGTAGTTTACTTTTCGTGAAAATTTGTGTTTTGTTATATATATATATATATATATATATATATATATATATATATATATATATATATATATATATATATATATATATATAATATATATATATATATATATATGTATATATATATATATATATATATATATATATATATATATATGTATATATATATATATATATATATATATATATATATATATATATATATATATATATATATATATATATATATATATATATATATATATATATATATATATATATATATATATATATATATATATATATATATATATATATATATATATATATATATATATATATATATATATATATATATATATATATATATATATATATATATATATATATATATTTGTTTTTTATATTATTGTACATGTCTTGTAGTTGTAGGCTTATTTTTGTACCTTATTATAATTTATTGTTATCAAAATGTACAAATATATTTTAATAATAAAATAATTCTGGTAGCCAAAACGTGTTTTAATAAACAGCAGTGGTTTTGTAAAATACAGCGTTAGCGTTTTGTCACCGTCGAGGTTCACGGAATCGTAATCAAAATGTGTATATATTTTGGTTACGATTTTAAAGACGAAAAAGAAAATATGAAAGTTTGGCTTTTGTGTTATTTAAAAAACGCCTTGTAGACCTTTTTTAAAATCGATATACCTATCTCCAAATGGGCGAATTAAATCGGTTTAGTTTTGAACTAGAGAGTTCATTCTATCTAATTCTGCTATTAGTTCAGTTCTCTGAACGATTTCCAATTGAAATGTAAAAGTTCAAGAAAAAGCATATATTCAAGTTCATCGACCATCCTTAATTTTGTTATTTCGGCTATCTGGATATTTAGTCGTTGAAGACTATTCCATCGGTTCATCGTTGACACTGAGATAATTGAAATCATGAGAGAAACAAAAAAATGTCAAAGATAAACAGAAACTTTTTTCGGCCCACACGGTGTAAAAGCATGTTACCCGATGGTAACTCGGGTATCGCTGCGTATATTATTTATTTGTTGAGATACCCCAGTGTCTAAGTAGTTAAGTAGAGACAGAATGAACTCACATTTTTACCAAAGAGAATCCCCATATAAAATCTCTCTCCATACCTACTAACGCAAAAATCGTAAAATCAAGATGACTGCCGTAGATAACCTCTTAAAGTTAGGAGATGAAGAAGCCAGAAGCCAAACCATGCTGCCCTAACACGTGGCTTGTAAATTAATCTAAAGTCATATGACGTAATAGAATACTAGAATTCGGACATTCCGAGTTTCCTGGAAATAAGGTGACCATGAAAATATTATGAAAAAAATTAAATTTAGGTAAAATGCAGGTAAAATGCTAGGAATTAAGATTTATTTTAAATGCAGACAACCGGATCCCCGCTACCACGTCCGGTCGTCTGATTTAGATACAACAAACTGGTTAGAATCCGAGCTTTCTGGGAATTATGATAATTAAAGACGGCAGAGGAATCCTTTGCAAGTCGAGACCTGTAGACATATGCTAGTGGCATTATAGAATTGACACCAGGAAGATGAATGATTATTAGAAATGCTATAACATGTCTATAATACAGAATACATAAACAGGCTGCTGGAAACCAGATGAAAGTTGGTATCAGGTCTGCTGACACACCAATTTAAAGTTGTTGGAAAGATCAAAGCAGATAGGTACCAGTTCAAGCTGATACCAACTCTGATAGAAATCAGATCATATCTGATGGGAACCCGATCAAAGCTGATACGAATTCTGATAGAAAGCAGTTCCATTTGCATTTAAAATAAATTGTAATTCCTAGTATTTTACCTAAATTCCAATTTTTTCAAAATATTCTAATGTTCACCTCATTTCAAGAAAACACGTTCTGGCGGGGGTTTCCGATTCCTAGTATTCCAGTACGTCACTAAATCGTGCTCGATAGCCATCTTTGATTTTCTTATTTTCACCTTAGTAGTGCAGGAGAGAGTTTTTACATGCATAATTTTTTTCTTGGTATAAATGTGAATTCATTCTTTCTCTACTCAACTACTTGTCTACATGGGAGCTATTTCCTCCGGTATTTCCACCGCACGTCATTCCTAAAACGTAAATTAAACGTTTAATATAAGACGTGTTATCGTACATGCAGACGACTTCGTCAGAAATGCTTCAGAAGGAAAAGTACGACCTATGCATTATATTTCGCAAAAAAACACTGTTTAACACATTGCGGCTGGGAAATCTTCATTAATCCAAATCCCTATACCCACTGAAACAGATAATAAAGTTGCTTACCAATAAGAAATCCGGCCTGAATGACCTTCCAACCCTGGTGCCCCCTCGAAACACCGCCATGGATACATTAGCCCCTTCCGCATTTGCCGTGACCGTAATCTCCTTGAACTCCGCTTGCTCTACCCTGATATCATAGTCCCCGATCTTCCTGCCTCTAAAGTACTTACTCCAGTCCGTATTCTGATCATCAATCACCAAGAGAGTCATGTATCTGCCTGTTACCTAATACCAAAGGAAAATGCCAAGTATAATATTCATTCAAAATGTGTCAGCGAAGATCTTGTATGGGGGTGATCTACTTACCGTGGAGGTCACTCTGGAGGCGCTGGACACGGCTGCGCCCAAAATCGAGGCGCCTTGGTCACGTGCCTGTCCCGTGAGCGACTGCACTCTTTGGAGGAGGCTCTCACGAGACTTGGCTGGGGAACTGGGGGCGCTCGTCGTCTTGGAGCTTGGTCGGAGGTTGAGGGATAAGTCTCCGGCAGCGCTCGACTGGGATGGTGGCGGAGGAGGCGGAGCCTGTAAAGAAGTTTAGCATTGATGAATTCTCCTTATAATATCAAATTCGGATTCAATTATTACGCTGCTTTGGCCAAATTGGCTAAGTCGGTGTAAACCCTGGAGATAATAATTTACCTCAAATGTTAATCTTAACAAAACCTAAATATTTTTTGGGACAAAAAATTTGTTGGTCATACAAATGGATAAGCTTTTCAAACTGTTTGGGTTCTTCTTTGCAAACTCTGTTTGCCATTTATCTAACAATACAACGTAGAATACAATGCAATCCCATACATATGATGCCACGTATAACATCCGCCAGATATAATTATTCATACCGTCAGTACTAATTCCAAATAACAGCTGGTCGAAGGTACCACGAATACCCCACGAGCCGTGGGGTAAGGTAGGCCCAACTGACTAGCGTCTAGTTTTGGGGGAAGGCGACCCAGGGGAAAAATTTTTGGAGCCACGCCTAAATTTTTGTCAAGAATGTACTTAATATTTATTAAAAACTAGATATCAGAATAATTATATAAAACCATGAACTAACCTGTTTTGTTATTTGTACAGCAACCTAATTCTTCTCTCTTTGCTTCGTGCAAATTTGTCAATTACTCGTTCATAAAATGTATCCCCTGTGTCTTGTATTTTACAAGAATGTCTTTTTGGATTGATACGATAGACAATGACGAAAGCCGATTTTGTGTCATTACCTTTCGCAGAGATGTTTTAATACGTTTTAGTGTAGACGGTTATTTTCACTGAAGCGCTAGTTGCATGGATTTTAGCAAGCAAACAAAATAATTTACAGTTTTTGGGAAGTATTTCGTGTTTCGTTATCATGCGCGTTTTTTTGATCAGTTCTACCAAACTTTTATTGTCAAAATTGTCCCGATGAGCTGGAGTTTTATTGAAAATTAATCCATATGTATCGATTAATGAGTCAAGTGCTTTCTGTGGAAATTTGAAACCATATTCTGTATTTTTTTTGTAGCGTCCAACTATCGTAGATATTTAAATAGTAATAATATTGTCCAATATTTCAAAAAAATCTTCTAAATCTTCTAAACTTAGCTTGAGCTATGACCGAAATGATTCATCACCTTTATCAGATTCATTACCAAGTTCGCTACGATTTAATTCGGGCTGAGATTTCGTTTCAGTAACAGCAAAATTGATATGTTTGGAAAACGTAAGATCATTTCTCCAGCTCTTCAAAACTGTAATACATCTAGATACTGAGTTGGCACACAATTGGACATTGTTTTTCTTCTGCGATATGTCATATAAAAGTTCCGTTGGTTGAAATATATAATTGAAAACGCTCTCTAGGTCTATATCTATCAGTCTAAACGACTGATTTTGTATTTGATTCTGGACAATTAATTATTTCCTGAAAGACATAGATAACTGATACCACAGATAATATTTTTGCATTCGAGTTCCATCTGACCTCACTATTTGTGAGTATACGTTTTCCAAAAACTTTATTAAAAAAATATGACCTTTTGGACGATTGGTGAAAATAAGCTGAAATTCCTTGAATGGAAAAAAGTATTTACTAAAAGTATTTACTATTTATTAAAAAGTATAGAAAAAAATATTTACTGACGTAATATTTGCAGCTTTGATGCAAAACTAAATTGAGACGATGAGTAAAACAATGGATAAACATCGTTAATTATTCAGAATCTCTCACCAATTTTTGAATACCGTTAAGTTGTCCCGACATAACACTGGCGCAATCGTAGGTTTGACCGATAAATTTAGCTTTTAGCTTACACCAAAAACACTGAACAGTAAGTCGCGCATCGCTGGAAGGTGTTTGAAGCTCTGTAAGTTTCTTTAAAATTATTTATATGGTCGGAACCATTGTTTTTATGTTTTTGGTAAATTAAATTTCTTAAAAGTTTGCTTGTGGTAAAGTCTAAATCTCTGGATATTCGTCAGATTTCTTCCTTTCTTTATAAGCTGACATAAAGTACTATAAAGAATCTCCGTTGGCTTTGACACTTTTCTCAGCACTGTAGATTTGCTATCTCCTATGTGCGCAGGATCTTGTTTTAAGTTGTTTTATTTTACAAATGTATTTAAATGTTACACACATACATTTGTTTTGCTTGGTAGTCCAGTTCCTTCTTCTAAATCCTCGCTTAAATCTGAATCATCGGATTCAACCAGGGGTTCTAACAAATTCATAGCAGGTTCATTTTCAATATTAGGTCCCACATTGTAACAATAATTATTTTCCAGTGGCCTCGAAACAGTAGAAATATTTTCCCACGATCGAAACATTGTTTACTATAAACTATTACAAGAGTCTCGTTAACAGTGAAACTCTGCGGGCAATACGAAGCACGAAATAGTTAATTTACCTTGTGGTTGCTACTATACTTACACTCCTCGGAAAAACCAAGCCCGACCCTGCCGTACTTGCCCTGCGTTTTTACTTAGAACGAGGCAATAATCCAATGCTCCTTATACGATTTTTTATACAAATATGACTTATTTTTGACGAATTTTATACCTAACTGCTAACAGTATTTTGATTAATAGGAAAAGTATATCAACGTACAGAAAATGCAGACAGATGATAGGAACAACGGAAGAACTAACAGATCAACCGACCTACAGTAGCTGCAATGAACATTACAGAAGAACCAACGAAATAATCTCTAGGATACCAGGTGGGACAGCTACTAAGGCTTCAACAGTGACAACTGCAGTAACAACTGTGGCTGAAGCTGATTCAGATAAGTATTTGGAAGGAGTGGATGAAGACCTATCATATAATTCTAAATGGGCTACTAAAGAACAATAAAAGTAATAGTGATTGGCAAAAACCAATCAAGCTGGGTTAATAGATCAGTCTTGGCCTGCGTGTATAATCTGTTCCAATGATACTACATGTATACGAATGCTTGATTACAACCTTCTTGGTAAAAGAGAATAGTGACAGCCAATTTTGGTAATAGCTATTTGCCATTGAAATATTAATTTGAGGACATCATAAGACACTGCAAAGAAAGCATACTAGTATCATATTGTATTGGTGCCAGAAAAGTAAGAACTGATTTTGGATATGTTTGGTAAAATATCGCCCGCATAAAAGTGTTTGTCGGGCTGTGAATCACCATGAAGTGCAAAAATAGATCATTCAATAAAATTGGAGAGTAATTCAGTATTATATTATACATGCACCACACTCTACATATCATGGCGTTTAAATAATTATATCTCAATAAATTAAAAGTAAACCAATGACCTGTCTGCAGGCTTCTGTTGAAAAATAAAATTGATTTAGCCGACCTAATTACACATGTCACGTAGCTACGTACTAAAATAAATCACAAAAGCCTCGCGTGCGGCCTTTTGAGCGAGCGAATGAAATTTAATGAACAACTGATTTAATTGCCAGATTCCATGTTGCTAGAAAGCACAGTACACGGGTTTTACTATGCTTATGATAAAATAGGCATATTATGAAACTTCTTCAGCGCCGGATATTACTTTACCTAAGATTCTTATTAAATTCTGAGGGTGGCGGCACACTGAAGCATTTTCGCTAAAATTTCAGACACATATTGCTGTTTCTTTACGGGT
>CAXKVY010010906.1:0-17044 GCA_964058915.1 Tetropium fuscum | reverse complement strand
AACATGTATACACCTTGGGAACATTTGACCAGAAGGCAGAAGAAGGGGTTGAGGAAGCTGTACCAGCACGGGTGTCACTGCAAAATTAAACCTTGCTACCTGCGCCCAGATAGGAAGTGTTACAGACAAGCAGATAGTTGCAACTGGAATAGTGACTGCGAGACAAAAGAGGTGAGTTTTTCAAAATTTATCATAATCGTAGCGATATTTTTTGTTAAATATGTCGAATGTACGATATTACTGATACTCCTATTGCAAGCACTTAAGTAATTTCAGTTGGCAACCTTGAGGCCTATATTTACATTTTTTATATTAGTTTTTATTGCCGAAACTATCGTCAGTGCCCAGAGGTAATAAATAGGCGTATAAACATTTATTTTCGGCAACATCTGATTTAACTTTGTGGAATATTTTAGTATGCTGTTTATCAAAAAAAATTCTACCGCAGTTATGACTTATGGATAAATATAACCGTAAGATGTATCCCGCCTTCTATTTTTAAATTAAAATTAGGACTAGATATAGCAATATACGCGGTTGAATTCATCAGAAGTAGAGTTAAGTAAGCGGATACGTGCGGAATGATTAGCAGGATGCCCTCAGCTACTTTACGATAACGTTTACTCATAGATAATGATATGGGGTTACTATGGCAGTGTTCAGATCCCACAGATTTTGCAATTTTTTTCAATTTCTTACTCAATCTCTTCAGATACACGACATAATTATATTTTGTCACAAGTTCGGCCGACTGACCAGATAATAAAGATATGTGTACATGGCATAAGGTCCCCCCAAAGAGGACCAGACGGTTTCACAAGAATATTTTTAAATTGTTATGCCACAGGAATTTTGTCACATTATTTTCTATATAATTAGATCAAGTATTTCTACCATTGCTGGTGTTTAAACGCAGCCGTTATTTATCAAGTTTCCAGTTCCGGGAGATTAATCATAGCGTTTTAAAAAACCAGGCTGAAAAGGTGACAGTTGATAATGAACATGTGGGTAGATTCGTTTACGTGAGATTATTTCAAGTGATTTAGCAAAATTTGGCAAGACAGAAATTGGTCTGAAATTACTAATTAAAGTTTTCCACTCATCTGGAAAGGTCTCACGTTTTACAGCTAATGTAAATATAAATCAAAGCGGAGTAACAAATACACGTATACTATAGTCTTTCAGAATTAATGAAGGTATATTGTCTGACCCAGAACTGAGCTTGCTCTTAATCTCGTTGCCCGCATTTGCTATTTCTTGCTGTCATTTTTTCATATTAAATATCGTTGAGATTCCAGCGATTTTTAGGGGATGAAATTCACATCAGGAGTTGTAAAATCACTGCTAAAAACACTTTATTTAGTCCCAACGTTGATTGAAGGTGTAGAGAATACTCAACATAATGTAAAAAAACTTTAAAAATAATGTAAAAAAATAACATAGACCATGGATTCGTAATTGACCATATTAGTTAGGTTAGGATCTCAGATTGGCGCGGGTTCCTATTTTAAAAATTGTACAAATGTATAGTTGTCTTTGGGGACTTTAATTTAAGAGCGTCTGAAGACGTGATAGAAAGTCTATTAGTGAAATAAGTTGTATAAATGATTTCCGATATTTTAATTGACTGAGAGAGTTTAAAAATTAATTAAAGAATATAAGAATAAAGATATTACCAATTTTTGAAGGCGATATTCGCATAAAAAAACATGTTGTTGCTTGATCCACTGGTTCAGTGTTCAGTTGTGATAGTTATTATACAGGATTGTAAAATTTATATAAAAATATATTTTAATAAGGAGGAAAACCATTATCATTAAAGCAACAAGAAAAAAATTTAAACTTAAGAGGTACTATGGGGCTTTGGATAAACTTATTTAATAACAGTTCCAGATTTCACTAAACGTGTTTGCGAACCCATTTCAAAATTTCGCGCCCAGATTTTCCTAACCTAACTAATGGTCAATCATAATCATAAAGCTGCACATACAGGGATGATCCACGCAGGCGCGGCTAACGATAAGGACACCTTGAAAAAGAAACTGGAACTGACAGTTCTTGTTTTTATATCAAGGCCACATATGCAAGACTTATAGTATGTTAATGAACGATGCGCTACCTACTCGTGTAAGATTGCATATTAAATTGAAAGAATATTCTATAAGACTGACCTTGACAGGCTCTATTTTATGGTTAGAAGTTAGTTAACCCTGTAGCAGAATATAGAAGGTGGCAAAATAACGCAATTGGTTCGTACCAGTTGCCATTGTTGCCAGTCTGTCTTTACCTGCTCATCTGCTCTGATAACATAGGTAAAAACAGTAACACCACGTAACAAGTATGCAACCAGTAATAACAGTATCGGCGAAGGGGTATTCTTGGTTGCCTATTCACAGCCGACTCTTCAGCTGTGGCATATTAGGGATAAGTAGCCTATTATTGTACTAATAAATTATCTTATTAATCATTTACCCAGTGGCGGACCCACAATTTTGTTTGCAATTTTACATTGTAGACAATTTACGGGGTAATTTTGTAAGAACGGACCCCGCATAGTAGAGTGAGAGCGTGGCGGCACGGTAGCTTAGTTGAAAGAGCATTGGCTTGGAAATATTTTTCCCCAAGAAAACCAAGAAGTCTCGAATAGTGACACGACAGCAACTTATGATTATTCAACTTCTAATTTTTCACTTTTTCGAAGTCCATTCATTGGATTATCAACAGGACCAATGGCAGATAATACGCCCCTTAGCACAAGGAGCTGCTAAATACTTCCCTTTTTAATTTTCGTTATCGTCCCGGAGCCACTCCGCTACCCAGCCCTTCAATTGCCACGTCGCTACTTGCGCGTGGATGTCTGTATGGTTCCGGGGATGGTATTGTCCTTGGACGACATCCAAAATATTCTTTAATTATTAAATAAATCCTTTGAATTCAGTTGAATTGGCTTGGAAAGCCAAAGTCCCGGGTCTCTATAAGTACTCTATGGACTGCAGTGCCAACGAGCATGGCTGTTTTCAATCGACAAATTAGACACTATACTCCGCCCGCTATTCACATTTGGCGTTGTATTTTAATGGTTTTTAGCTCTGAATTTTTTCCCCAAGAACTGAGGATATTTTCTCAAAATTTAATATTTAGTAACTTACTTAATAATTCATTAATAAGACATGTAAGACCTCGCAACTCTTAAAATACTCTCTTGACACTCTTGTCTATTGACATTTAAGTTATTGACAGTTAAAGCCAAACGTGCAATGGACGTCATGATACGTAAAATATACTAAGAAGCATTACAACCACCTGTTGCATGTTCTCACTAATGGAATGGTGTGATTGGTAGGGGCTTAAATTACAGCCTACTATTATCCACACTGTGTTTTATCTAAGACCAGAAAATATTTTGCGGCGGGTAATTGTAAATTTAAATTAAAAACGTCTGTCAGGAATTCCATTTTCAATTTCCTCTGAAATTTGTGAAAGTAGCGCATTGCGCTGATTAATTTAAATAGTGACAAGTAAAAATGAATACCTGAGGAGATTGAATGGATCTTTCCATCACGTATTCTTCCTGTTTTTATAATTTCCTTTAATTTGCAGGGAGTCTGCTTAAAGCAGGCGAACGGTTCCTGCATGTGGACCAGGAATAAGGCGCTAACACAATGTACGAAGGAATGGAGAAGCCAGCAACTCCAATCGCAAGTCACAAGTAGAGGGGCTTATATGTATAGGATGCCATTGCGTAACTCGTCTCAACCTCTGCACGAATCATGGCACTGAATGAATGCTTTTTGTTGTAAATATATATTTATATTTATTGTTAATTAGTTATGTACTCGCCATCAGATCAGACGTAATGAAATTATCGAATTTTATGGAAACAAAGATGGGACACTGAAAACCTACACTATTTCATGCTTTAGCTTACTGATGGTGGGTGAGCACGAAACTCAGTCTAGCTTCAACTCTGCAGCACACTCAATTGGTAATGGATACAAGTGCAAAATTTTAAAATAATTTTGGCATAACGCGTAATTTATAAAGATCTGTTCAAAAACGTACCATTTCCTGATGATCCGGGTAAAATGTCTGGTCGATTAGTGGAAAACTCTCCTTACCAAGCCGCCTCTGAAGCTGAATAAGATGGCCGAAAACCCAGGGTTTGTCCTGTGCGAGAGATTTTTAAATTAAATTTATAAGGCTTTATACTATCGCGTCATTTAGCAGAATTATATACAAGGAACTTACTCTCGTATAAGTAAGATACAGAAATTTTTCAGCAAAATACATGTTTAAAATAACATTGCTTTCATCAAATTTCACGCAGATTATTTTGTGGCTCTTCTGTGCAGTTATGTTGAAGAATGCAAAACAATATCCTTACGTCAGGAAAACGATTTAATATGAAACCCATGTATCCTTCCAACATGCACATATAGGTACATAACAGGGAGTTGTAAATACACAGCTTTAAACTAATCAACATTTATCACATGGGCACGATGCATCTGCACTAGTGAGTCTTTTGCAGATCGTGCTGCCTGTTTTTTGTATGGACTAGACAGTACATATATTAAGTAGACCATAAAATATAGCCTAATAAATTATTTTAAAAATCAGTATTTTCTTATTATTAAGTGTTGTATTTGTTATTTATTTTATAATTTTAGCCTTTATAATTTTTTCGCCATGGTAATATTTGTAACACGTTGATCCTGTGAAATCTTCCTGTGTTTATCTAACACGCTGTATATAATTTTAATAGTTTTAAGACATGCTACGTATTAAATATCTAAAAGTAAACAATTTTTATTGAATTCTAAGTACGTAAATGAATGTATTAGAAATAATTTAGAGTTTACCTGGAAATTGTAAAGGGAATTCAGATTGTTTATACTGGGAACTCCGCCGAATTTCAATGCCAGCAGTAATTTTTTGTGATCCTCTCCAGCATCTTTCAGGTTTTGCCTCACCTGAAAATTAAGATAATTACATCGATAATATTTTTAATGAATGTAGCAAAGCTACTAAAGCTAGTTAGTAGTATAATATTTGTATGTACTTAGTAGCAGGTAGTTTACTTTTCGTGAAAATTTGTGTTTTGTTATATATATATATATATATATATATATATATATATATATATATATATATATATATATATATATATATATATATATAATATATATATATATATATATATGTATATATATATATATATATATATATATATATATATATATATGTATATATATATATATATATATATATATATATATATATATATATATATATATATATATATATATATACATATATATATATATATATATATATATATATATATATATATATATATATATATATATATATATATATATATATATATATATATATATATATATATATATATATATATATATATATATATATATATATATATATATATATATATATATTTGTTTTTTATATTATTGTACATGTCTTGTAGTTGTAGGCTTATTTTTGTACCTTATTATAATTTATTGTTATCAAAATGTACAAATATATTTTAATAATAAAATAATTCTGGTAGCCAAAACGTGTTTTAATAAACAGCAGTGGTTTTGTAAAATACAGCGTTAGCGTTTTGTCACCGTCGAGGTTCACGGAATCGTAATCAAAATGTGTATATATTTTGGTTACGATTTTAAAGACGAAAAAGAAAATATGAAAGTTTGGCTTTTGTGTTATTTAAAAAACGCCTTGTAGACCTTTTTTAAAATCGATATACCTATCTCCAAATGGGCGAATTAAATCGGTTTAGTTTTGAACTAGAGAGTTCATTCTATCTAATTCTGCTATTAGTTCAGTTCTCTGAACGATTTCCAATTGAAATGTAAAAGTTCAAGAAAAAGCATATATTCAAGTTCATCGACCATCCTTAATTTTGTTATTTCGGCTATCTGGATATTTAGTCGTTGAAGACTATTCCATCGGTTCATCGTTGACACTGAGATAATTGAAATCATGAGAGAAACAAAAAAATGTCAAAGATAAACAGAAACTTTTTTCGGCCCACACGGTGTAAAAGCATGTTACCCGATGGTAACTCGGGTATCGCTGCGTATATTATTTATTTGTTGAGATACCCCAGTGTCTAAGTAGTTAAGTAGAGACAGAATGAACTCACATTTTTACCAAAGAGAATCCCCATATAAAATCTCTCTCCATACCTACTAACGCAAAAATCGTAAAATCAAGATGACTGCCGTAGATAACCTCTTAAAGTTAGGAGATGAAGAAGCCAGAAGCCAAACCATGCTGCCCTAACACGTGGCTTGTAAATTAATCTAAAGTCATATGACGTAATAGAATACTAGAATTCGGACATTCCGAGTTTCCTGGAAATAAGGTGACCATGAAAATATTATGAAAAAAATTAAATTTAGGTAAAATGCAGGTAAAATGCTAGGAATTAAGATTTATTTTAAATGCAGACAACCGGATCCCCGCTACCACGTCCGGTCGTCTGATTTAGATACAACAAACTGGTTAGAATCCGAGCTTTCTGGGAATTATGATAATTAAAGACGGCAGAGGAATCCTTTGCAAGTCGAGACCTGTAGACATATGCTAGTGGCATTATAGAATTGACACCAGGAAGATGAATGATTATTAGAAATGCTATAACATGTCTATAATACAGAATACATAAACAGGCTGCTGGAAACCAGATGAAAGTTGGTATCAGGTCTGCTGACACACCAATTTAAAGTTGTTGGAAAGATCAAAGCAGATAGGTACCAGTTCAAGCTGATACCAACTCTGATAGAAATCAGATCATATCTGATGGGAACCCGATCAAAGCTGATACGAATTCTGATAGAAAGCAGTTCCATTTGCATTTAAAATAAATTGTAATTCCTAGTATTTTACCTAAATTCCAATTTTTTCAAAATATTCTAATGTTCACCTCATTTCAAGAAAACACGTTCTGGCGGGGGTTTCCGATTCCTAGTATTCCAGTACGTCACTAAATCGTGCTCGATAGCCATCTTTGATTTTCTTATTTTCACCTTAGTAGTGCAGGAGAGAGTTTTTACATGCATAATTTTTTTCTTGGTATAAATGTGAATTCATTCTTTCTCTACTCAACTACTTGTCTACATGGGAGCTATTTCCTCCGGTATTTCCACCGCACGTCATTCCTAAAACGTAAATTAAACGTTTAATATAAGACGTGTTATCGTACATGCAGACGACTTCGTCAGAAATGCTTCAGAAGGAAAAGTACGACCTATGCATTATATTTCGCAAAAAAACACTGTTTAACACATTGCGGCTGGGAAATCTTCATTAATCCAAATCCCTATACCCACTGAAACAGATAATAAAGTTGCTTACCAATAAGAAATCCGGCCTGAATGACCTTCCAACCCTGGTGCCCCCTCGAAACACCGCCATGGATACATTAGCCCCTTCCGCATTTGCCGTGACCGTAATCTCCTTGAACTCCGCTTGCTCTACCCTGATATCATAGTCCCCGATCTTCCTGCCTCTAAAGTACTTACTCCAGTCCGTATTCTGATCATCAATCACCAAGAGAGTCATGTATCTGCCTGTTACCTAATACCAAAGGAAAATGCCAAGTATAATATTCATTCAAAATGTGTCAGCGAAGATCTTGTATGGGGGTGATCTACTTACCGTGGAGGTCACTCTGGAGGCGCTGGACACGGCTGCGCCCAAAATCGAGGCGCCTTGGTCACGTGCCTGTCCCGTGAGCGACTGCACTCTTTGGAGGAGGCTCTCACGAGACTTGGCTGGGGAACTGGGGGCGCTCGTCGTCTTGGAGCTTGGTCGGAGGTTGAGGGATAAGTCTCCGGCAGCGCTCGACTGGGATGGTGGCGGAGGAGGCGGAGCCTGTAAAGAAGTTTAGCATTGATGAATTCTCCTTATAATATCAAATTCGGATTCAATTATTACGCTGCTTTGGCCAAATTGGCTAAGTCGGTGTAAACCCTGGAGATAATAATTTACCTCAAATGTTAATCTTAACAAAACCTAAATATTTTTTGGGACAAAAAATTTGTTGGTCATACAAATGGATAAGCTTTTCAAACTGTTTGGGTTCTTCTTTGCAAACTCTGTTTGCCATTTATCTAACAATACAACGTAGAATACAATGCAATCCCATACATATGATGCCACGTATAACATCCGCCAGATATAATTATTCATACCGTCAGTACTAATTCCAAATAACAGCTGGTCGAAGGTACCACGAATACCCCACGAGCCGTGGGGTAAGGTAGGCCCAACTGACTAGCGTCTAGTTTTGGGGGAAGGCGACCCAGGGGAAAAATTTTTGGAGCCACGCCTAAATTTTTGTCAAGAATGTACTTAATATTTATTAAAAACTAGATATCAGAATAATTATATAAAACCATGAACTAACCTGTTTTGTTATTTGTACAGCAACCTAATTCTTCTCTCTTTGCTTCGTGCAAATTTGTCAATTACTCGTTCATAAAATGTATCCCCTGTGTCTTGTATTTTACAAGAATGTCTTTTTGGATTGATACGATAGACAATGACGAAAGCCGATTTTGTGTCATTACCTTTCGCAGAGATGTTTTAATACGTTTTAGTGTAGACGGTTATTTTCACTGAAGCGCTAGTTGCATGGATTTTAGCAAGCAAACAAAATAATTTACAGTTTTTGGGAAGTATTTCGTGTTTCGTTATCATGCGCGTTTTTTTGATCAGTTCTACCAAACTTTTATTGTCAAAATTGTCCCGATGAGCTGGAGTTTTATTGAAAATTAATCCATATGTATCGATTAATGAGTCAAGTGCTTTCTGTGGAAATTTGAAACCATATTCTGTATTTTTTTTGTAGCGTCCAACTATCGTAGATATTTAAATAGTAATAATATTGTCCAATATTTCAAAAAAATCTTCTAAATCTTCTAAACTTAGCTTGAGCTATGACCGAAATGATTCATCACCTTTATCAGATTCATTACCAAGTTCGCTACGATTTAATTCGGGCTGAGATTTCGTTTCAGTAACAGCAAAATTGATATGTTTGGAAAACGTAAGATCATTTCTCCAGCTCTTCAAAACTGTAATACATCTAGATACTGAGTTGGCACACAATTGGACATTGTTTTTCTTCTGCGATATGTCATATAAAAGTTCCGTTGGTTGAAATATATAATTGAAAACGCTCTCTAGGTCTATATCTATCAGTCTAAACGACTGATTTTGTATTTGATTCTGGACAATTAATTATTTCCTGAAAGACATAGATAACTGATACCACAGATAATATTTTTGCATTCGAGTTCCATCTGACCTCACTATTTGTGAGTATACGTTTTCCAAAAACTTTATTAAAAAAATATGACCTTTTGGACGATTGGTGAAAATAAGCTGAAATTCCTTGAATGGAAAAAAGTATTTACTAAAAGTATTTACTATTTATTAAAAAGTATAGAAAAAAATATTTACTGACGTAATATTTGCAGCTTTGATGCAAAACTAAATTGAGACGATGAGTAAAACAATGGATAAACATCGTTAATTATTCAGAATCTCTCACCAATTTTTGAATACCGTTAAGTTGTCCCGACATAACACTGGCGCAATCGTAGGTTTGACCGATAAATTTAGCTTTTAGCTTACACCAAAAACACTGAACAGTAAGTCGCGCATCGCTGGAAGGTGTTTGAAGCTCTGTAAGTTTCTTTAAAATTATTTATATGGTCGGAACCATTGTTTTTATGTTTTTGGTAAATTAAATTTCTTAAAAGTTTGCTTGTGGTAAAGTCTAAATCTCTGGATATTCGTCAGATTTCTTCCTTTCTTTATAAGCTGACATAAAGTACTATAAAGAATCTCCGTTGGCTTTGACACTTTTCTCAGCACTGTAGATTTGCTATCTCCTATGTGCGCAGGATCTTGTTTTAAGTTGTTTTATTTTACAAATGTATTTAAATGTTACACACATACATTTGTTTTGCTTGGTAGTCCAGTTCCTTCTTCTAAATCCTCGCTTAAATCTGAATCATCGGATTCAACCAGGGGTTCTAACAAATTCATAGCAGGTTCATTTTCAATATTAGGTCCCACATTGTAACAATAATTATTTTCCAGTGGCCTCGAAACAGTAGAAATATTTTCCCACGATCGAAACATTGTTTACTATAAACTATTACAAGAGTCTCGTTAACAGTGAAACTCTGCGGGCAATACGAAGCACGAAATAGTTAATTTACCTTGTGGTTGCTACTATACTTACACTCCTCGGAAAAACCAAGCCCGACCCTGCCGTACTTGCCCTGCGTTTTTACTTAGAACGAGGCAATAATCCAATGCTCCTTATACGATTTTTTATACAAATATGACTTATTTTTGACGAATTTTATACCTAACTGCTAACAGTATTTTGATTAATAGGAAAAGTATATCAACGTACAGAAAATGCAGACAGATGATAGGAACAACGGAAGAACTAACAGATCAACCGACCTACAGTAGCTGCAATGAACATTACAGAAGAACCAACGAAATAATCTCTAGGATACCAGGTGGGACAGCTACTAAGGCTTCAACAGTGACAACTGCAGTAACAACTGTGGCTGAAGCTGATTCAGATAAGTATTTGGAAGGAGTGGATGAAGACCTATCATATAATTCTAAATGGGCTACTAAAGAACAATAAAAGTAATAGTGATTGGCAAAAACCAATCAAGCTGGGTTAATAGATCAGTCTTGGCCTGCGTGTATAATCTGTTCCAATGATACTACATGTATACGAATGCTTGATTACAACCTTCTTGGTAAAAGAGAATAGTGACAGCCAATTTTGGTAATAGCTATTTGCCATTGAAATATTAATTTGAGGACATCATAAGACACTGCAAAGAAAGCATACTAGTATCATATTGTATTGGTGCCAGAAAAGTAAGAACTGATTTTGGATATGTTTGGTAAAATATCGCCCGCATAAAAGTGTTTGTCGGGCTGTGAATCACCATGAAGTGCAAAAATAGATCATTCAATAAAATTGGAGAGTAATTCAGTATTATATTATACATGCACCACACTCTACATATCATGGCGTTTAAATAATTATATCTCAATAAATTAAAAGTAAACCAATGACCTGTCTGCAGGCTTCTGTTGAAAAATAAAATTGATTTAGCCGACCTAATTACACATGTCACGTAGCTACGTACTAAAATAAATCACAAAAGCCTCGCGTGCGGCCTTTTGAGCGAGCGAATGAAATTTAATGAACAACTGATTTAATTGCCAGATTCCATGTTGCTAGAAAGCACAGTACACGGGTTTTACTATGCTTATGATAAAATAGGCATATTATGAAACTTCTTCAGCGCCGGATATTACTTTACCTAAGATTCTTATTAAATTCTGAGGGTGGCGGCACACTGAAGCATTTTCGCTAAAATTTCAGACACATATTGCTGTTTCTTTACGGGTAGTGTCAAGTTTGATACAAAATTGGATATTTTTTCCACACTATTGTTTTACTGATGCAAGATTATTAATATTGTAAATGTTAACTTAAAAAATAAATTGTCTAATGTGTACTGGTCTGATAATATTCCTTTGCAAATATTTAAGGATATTGATTCGTTTTATTCGAAATACGCAGGAAATGACTTTGATCTTTTTCGTCTATACGTCTCTATTTTTTTTTGCCACTTCCATCGAATAAACTGAATTTTCTAAGTGAACTCTGATAAGACTCCATGTAAAAAGACTCAAATTTGAGATCAATTTCCTCCCAGACGACGTATATGAGATTAAAAAAATGGTGTATAGGTGTATAGGTGTATAATACGTGAACGAACAATCCTATAAAATATCATATTATTCTCCTTGCCTTCGTTTGGCTGAAGAAACTCCCTAATAAATTTGGTGGAGACGGCGTGGAATAGGCACTCGACTAGGTAGGTACCTATATTGATTTTCTAATCAAGTAGGTGCTTAGGGAAACACATTAATGTAAGTGATCGAGGATATGAAAGTAATTTTCCATGAATCCAATTATCGAACTATCCCCCCTCATCGCTGACTTAAATTTACAGACCACTCTGAGCGATAAAATCTTAAATTTACGACCTCCGGAAAAATCTGAGCCATAGGCAAATAAAACGATAGGCACAATAAAAAAACAATAAGTAAACAACTCCTGGATGAGAGGCCATTTGTTAAGGTAAAACTAAAATAATAGGGAGGTGTTATAAAATGTTTTAAATTATTCCGGATCCTTTTCCGGCTTGAAAATTAAAATACTACGACCCTTTACAGCTTCCTAGGTATCTTTGAATCTCGATTGTACATACTAATTTTAAATGATTGTTGAAACATTTCCTGAATGAACACATTTCTGTAGTGAACCCCCTGAGGAACGACGGCTATGAGTGTTTCCACAGCTTAGGGTGCTATCTCTGGCTGCTATTTTCACATCGGTAATTTGCAGTTATTATATAAAATATAATTCACGTGCTGATGGACACTATTTATAATGACAATGTGGTACAATATATTTAACTGTTACATTAACGATGAGATTAAATGTTTAATATATAAACTTTTAAATACAAGCTGGGGTATTTTACCGCTGGGATATGTCAGAGTCAATTGCCTCCCTTTAATGAAAGTAATTGAGCTTTACAAACGACTTTTGGGTTTAAAGAAAAATTTTAACAAAGCGCGCCGTTTAAGCGCAGTGAAATGGATTCTGAGCAAAGTAATTTAATTTGATTAGACCCTTTCACATGGCAGATATTTGGGCGAAATTGCCTGACTTCCCCGTTCCATGATTGAGTTTTGTAATAGAAAGCTGACGTTAGAAGTTAATCCGTGTTTAAGTCTTTGATGTGTAATTTGAAATGCAAAGTGATTAATTCATATTCCATATAGCTATCCATTTTTAACCCGGAGGTCCATTGACTTACTTGCATATCCATAGGCCGTTCAGTATATAACTCATCAATTTTTATCTCTTTTATCCTCTAGATGGATATCCATCTAGTTTAGACATAGCCATAGGGTAATCTTCTTTGAATTTTTAGTGGATATACAGATTAGGGACATGCATACGATATTCCCTCTTGTTATTTAAATTGATATTATACTTTTGCATATCCATTAGAACTCTATTTTGTTCCCTAAATGGAGATCCAATTTAAGTATATCCATTATCCATAAAATAACAGTTTCTATAGTTTTAGAAGGTATCCTGATCAAGGACCTCCATAGATAATATTTGTTTCCTATCTAAATGATGTACTTTTGTAGAACGCAAGTGGATGTCCTTATAATGTACGTACATGTATGAGATTATCTTTTGTTATTTGAATTGATATTATACTTAAGAATATTAATTAGAAGCTCCGTGTTCTCTATATGAAGTTCCGTTTTAAGTATATCCATAAGATAGCATTTTCTGTAGTTTTGGTGAATATCCTGATCAATAAGATATTTTTTCCTATCTAAATTAATCCTACTTGTTATGTTATTTACTCTTATGTTTATTTACTCCCTACTTGTTATGTTGTTTACTTAAGTCATACTTGTTGGCATCAATACGAAGTATATTTCTGGAAATTCCAGAAATCGTATTATTTTCCGATCACTATAGTAAATTCAACAATGAAACATCTGCAGCAATTCAAAAACTCTACAACAATTAACTTTAATGGCGTCAAGTAAACGTACCCTCGGTCCCAGATTAAAATTTTGTATTAGAAGATCATCATTACATGCACAAGAATGTGATTTTTATCGGTTTAGTCAATTAATGCCGAGGATGCAATATCTCCTTTTCCGTTTCATCGAAGAGAAATCCTTAAATTCAAATTGACGCCAACTCCCAAGAAAAATAATCTTTCGCATTACTTACTGATCAAAGGGCGACGCAATAATTGAGAAAGCATGAAAAATCCTGGTGTAATAAACGAATAAGCGAGTGTTTCATGCACTTAACTTTACGCTTGTTAAAAGGATAATTAGAAATAATTAAAATTTGCGTTTTTGGCATACCTAATATTATATATTATAAACTTTACCCAAAGGGCAAACGCTACACATTTGAATTAATGCAGTGAATTAATTATCAAAGAGGATACGCATACATGTTGTTCCTCTACTTTCCTATAAACCTAAAGCTTCAATTCTTGTATGAGCTTAGTTTCTGAAATACACTGGCGGACAAAATTAACGCAACTCAAAAAAATTTGCCCAACTTTTTAATACATTATTTTTGAACCCGTCGCCTAATTTAGATCATCTTTTTTAAAATCGTAGGAAATTTTGTAGTGAATTCGCTGAACTATTTAAATTTGTTGTTTAATCAAAAAATTACATACATACAGGCTGTACCAATGACGATAGTTTTTTTCTCAAACATTGAAACACTCTAAGGGACATATACTGTACACCAAGTATAAGACACAAATGCTGTAAACCATAATTGATTATTGCATATCTTAATGCTTTCTTAACATTTCCTTTTTTTATTCGCTTTGATATCTCCATTTTTAATGGAAATATAGAGATTTTAAAATAATCATGTTTTCAAGTTTATCAAAGCATTGGCTTTTTTTCAAGTTTACCAAAAAAATTTGGTGGAAAATTAAAAGTAAGCTCAGAGTAAAAACAATGAAAATTAATAAGTTGTCAAAACGTTGATATACAGAATTTATGTTTTGAATATGGAACAAGGTAGAAGAAATCTGAACCATGATGATTGTGTTAAAGCAGTGACATTAATAAATGAAGGGTTGAGTATGCGGGTAGTAGCTGATAGACTAGGAGTTTCTGTTTCAACCATATCAAGAGTCGTACAGCGGTTTCAAGAAACACAGAGTTACGACAGGCGGCGAGGGCAAGGAAGACCTCGTGTTACGACAGCGATTCAAGATCATTTTATTAGAGTTCGCGCTCTGCGAGAACGATTTATTACCAGCACAAACCTTCAGGCACAGCTAAGTACTGTCCATGATGTTGAAGTGTCCATGAGTTGAAGGTGCAAAGACGCAAAGAAAGTAATCTTCATATACGAATTCCAGCAAAGGACCCACTCTTAATGCAGAGCACAGAAGAGCTAGGTTACAATTTGCTAGGGAGCATTTAGAGTGGAATATTGAAGACTGGGGAAGAGTGCTATTTACTGATGAATCTAGGTTTTGCATCTACAGTTCTGATCGTCGACAAAGAGTTATAAGAAAGCCAAATGAACGTTACGCATAATGTAACATACGTCAAACCACTCTCTTCAATGGAGGTTACGTGATGGTATGGGGAGGAATTTCATTAAATACACGTACAGAATTGTTACCAGTACATGGAGGTGCACTAAATAGCGAAAGGTACATTAGAGAGATTTTATCGGAACATGTTGTCCCATTCGCACCTTACATCGGTGACAATTTCTTGTTAATGCAAGACAATGCAAGACCTCATGTTGCTCATGTTGTCGATGAGTATCTCGAGGAAGTAGGTGTTGAGACACTAAATTGGCCAGCACGTAGTCCTGATATCAATCCTATTGAGGAGCATATATGGGATGTACTCGGTAGGCAGTTGAGAAAAACACGACCACCCCCTATGACCCTTGGAGAAGTACAAGAGGCACTAATCCAATTGTGGAACGCTTTGGACCAGGAGGAAAATGTAGCGACGACGTAAAGCTGTAGTGAGAAGTAGGGGCGGAAATACTTGTTACTAGTTTTTTGTTAATAACATTAATTTGTTTGTTTTTGTTTTTTTTCTTTCTTTAAATTCAAGTTGCTATTTTAGATGTCAATGCGTTAATTTAAAATAAAACCGTAAAATCCAACTTTATATCCGGTGCTAGTTTTCTGGCCTGCTTAATTCTTTTTTTAATTAGAAGGCTTCCAAACATGATGTTTTTAAAATCTCTCTATTTTCATTAAAAATGTAGATATGAAAGCGAATAAAACAAGGAAATGTTAAGAAAGCATTAGGCTATGCAATAATCAATTATGGTTTACATTATTTGTGTCTGATATGTCGCATAGAGTGTTTCAATGTTTGAGAAAAAAACTATCGTCATTGGTATAGCCTGTATGTATGTAATTTTTTGATTAAACAACACATTTAAAAAGTTCAGCGAATTCACTACAAAAGTCCTACAATTAAAAAAAAGATGATCTAAATTAGGCGACGGGTTCAAAAAATAATATATTCCAAAGTTGTGTACAATTTCTTGAGTTGCGTTAATTTTGTCCGCTAGTGTATATAATCAGCAGATGCCATATAAAAGATATGTTATTCGTTTAAATTGTATAGGAGCAAATGCGATGAATGTAATCGAGTAGAATTTATACGTACAACTCTATTAAACACTGTCGAATAGTATATATCTACAGTACTCTGCGGACACCCCAAGAGAGAGAACCACTCTTAATTAATTAGAATCAATATCAGCTCACAGACTTCTGGATTTCCACAGAAGGGACTTTTGTACGCGAAATGTCTCGTACGAGCAACACATTTGATGATGAAATAAACGATGATGAGTGATCATATTAATCTATGGGCAAAATGTATCGATACAGGGGCTATCTATCTATAAACCATACACATACAGGGGCAAACTTTCTAAATATCATTATTGTCCAAAAAATTTATTCTTGACGGTTTGAAATAATTGTAGTTATATGTATATGAATAACAAAAAGAATAGAAATTATATCCTCTAAGAAATGTCTATACTAATAGGCGACTAGAGTCGAAGATTCCCGAACGATTTGAATCTTTCACAGAACCTTATATTGAGTATTTTCTTTGGAATAGTAAAACTTTACCATTCCAAAGCAATGTTCTATATACGAGTATCAGAATGAGATTGTATAATACGTAGAACGATGGCGACAAATACATATGGGGTAAGTGAATCAAACACAACTGAAGCCACGTAATCAGAGGAATAAAGAAACCTTCCAACAGTTTCCGATCAGCGTAAAATTCGGTTTTGTAAATGGAGGATTGATTGGAG
>CAXKVY010010905.1:0-24664 GCA_964058915.1 Tetropium fuscum | reverse complement strand
GTACTTATGACTCTTTTACGAATCTTCGACACAAACAACGAATTTGGACTCATCACTGAAGGTAATTTTTTCCAGTCAGACCATGAAACTTTAATCGATTTTTTTTCTGAGCAGATGTCAAAAGTAGAAACTCGTTTCCAATTAGTTTAAATGTAGTTTTCTCAAATAAATTAGTGAATAAATTATTATTTTATTTTTATAATTTTGTTTAATTTGAAAATAATAGATTATGCACCATATTAATACTAACAATGATATAATATCAAAATATCTTAAACAAATTTCTTAATACCAACAATTAAAATTATCATAAGCTATCGTTTCCAAATAGTTTGCCGTCACTGTATATTTTAGCTTCTTCTAAGAGCATACGGACAGTATCCAGTTTGATTTGGATGTACCATTTTTATTATAATGGTTGTTATGTTCTGTATCCAAAAACCTATATGGCAACATAATAGGATTCAGGCAACCAGTCAGGCATCAGTCTCCAAAATTATTGTTGGAAAAAATAGAGAAAAATAGACTATCCATTCTGAAACAAAAGGCCGGTCCCTCTACTTTGGATATTCTGGAGGCATCGAATTGCAATTTACAAGGCTAGAAGATCCACGTTGTTATTGGAGGTAAACCTATTAAATTTAATATGCGAGTATTTGGGAGCAAAAGCTGTATTCAAATTTGTAACAATATGCGGAATATCCAGAGAACAGTTGTTTACTTCCGGTTGAAGTGGAAGCTGACTGGTGTTCCAATTATCTTTAGTAGATAGAACAGAAAATGTTATTCTAGCCCTGTAATTTCGAAATCGATGCCTCAAGACTATCCAGAGATATGGGAGCAGGTCTTTTTCTTGGAATGGACGGTAGGTATATCTTTGGGTTTTGATAGCTCAAAATAGACTGTAATTTTAAGGATTAAAACTAAATGAATAACTTGTAAAAGCTAAACGAATTTTATTGTATATAGAACAATGAGTTGAATGAGTACGTCTTTAGGGTAGCTCGTACCATACTGACTGTGGGCGAGTTAAGCCGGTGCCGCACCTGGCGTTCTCAAATACAGTAAAAAATAGTCCTATATATATATATATATATATATATATATATATATATATATATATATATATATATATATATATATATATATATATATATATATATATATATATATATATATATATATATATATATATATATATATATATATATATATATATATATATATATATATATATATATATATATATATATATATATATATATATATATATATATATATATATATATATATATATATATATATATATATATATATATATATATATATATATATATATATATATATATATATATATATATATATATTTATATATATATATATATATATATATATATATATATATATATATATATATATATATATATATATATACCTATATAAGATGGGTGTAATAAATAAAAAAAAATACAAAAATCTGTTTCTTTCATTGTTGTTAATTATTGTACATTTACATGACTAACATGTACCTTCTGCCAGTTATTAATAATCTACCATATATTACCTATTATAATATTTATATTTTTTTAGTTTTTAAAATGTATTAATTTAGTAAAGTCACTTTATTATTCTAGTTTTGCCTACAATCAGCATTTGAATAACATCTGTGGGAGTACTCCCAGTTTTTTGGTATGTTTGCATGATTTATGCATGGATTAAAAACAATTTTTCATTTTAGATTTAGAAAATTCTTTCCTTGTGATTTTACATTATTTTTTAACGGTGTCTTGAGAACAAAATTAATGCGCTCAAATTACTGTATTTAACAGTTTTTGTTACGTTACATATATTTATAAAATATTAACTTCACATTGCTTTATGTGTATTAAATATGTCCATTCATTATGAAAAATGAAGTTTACAGTGTGATTTTTTTCAAACTGATTCATATGGAGGATATTAATATTCTATGAAACTGAAAATATAATATCTATGAAACTAATTGTTAATTTTGAATGCATTTTGACAAAAACGTTTTCTGGTTTGTAACAACAAATTTTCAATCAACATATATTAAATGGTGACATTACATTTTGAAAAAAATAAGCATGCAACAAAGAATGCTGTAATAATTGCTTATCTACATCTATTAATTCTTTTAGGGTCATATATGGCCATTTAAGTTTATTATTAGTTTTTAAATTTGCTCTAAGTAGCGTAGAGATCTTAGATATAGAAATATATATCTGAAATATTAATTTGCAAATTATAGTTTTTATATTAGACTTTATTATATTTTATTTTAAAGAAAACTGCAATATAGGCTATGTAAGGGTCAGTGTCCTATTGTTTTGCATACGGAACTCTTGGAATGCTCTTATGGTAATTGTCGCTTATTCATATACTGTATTTAAACAAAGTAATAAAAATATATAATTTTTCATTGTTCAACAAAATAAGATCATAGTTGATCATTTTATACATGCCTATTATCTCTAATGAACTCCAAATTTAAATAAAACATGAATTTCCGCAAATGGAAATCATACTTCGCACAGGCTTGAAAACATCATTCCATTTATTTTAGAAGTTCACTAAAGCGCAGGTAGCCCAGTGGTATAGTGTGTGCTTTGGGTACCGACGGTTGAGCATTATTTTGCTTTTTTTTCAATTTTTTTACTTAATCTCTTCGGGTAGACAACCGCTGCTATCGGATCACAAGGATTTTTCCGGTGCTATCGGATCACAAGAACATTTCAATTTGTTCACAAGTGAGGTTAGACAGAACACACACGATATATGACCAAAAATGAGCTTGGGCTCATATATAAAGCACGTGTTACGAGCATACCAATGTTTTAATAAAGGACCACACGCCTACATGCGCAGCCTGTACCCTATTTTGAATTCATTAAAGACGGTATGAAAATAATGGAAAATCATGATATTGGTGAAGAAATAAATTGCAAGCAAAGTATTTATTATTCGTTCAAATATTATTTTTGTAGCCAGCTAAGATAACCCTAAAATATTTTCCGATCATGAACATCTACTTGGTATGTCACACTACAAAAGGTATTTTTTGTAATTTTGTTACTAGATCCAATAAAATGACAAAAGTTCAAAACAAAATTAGACCGAAGAATGTTAATTGTCTTAAAATTACATTCTATATTTTCTTTGTTATATATAGCTACATTTACATTGTACTTTATCTTTATGCATGACAAAAACTGTTCTGTCCATTTGTTATGAAAATTATAAGGCTATATTTTACTTGTAATATAATAAAGAAGCAACAAGACAAAATAAGATTGGAGGCTACATTTATTTTCTCTCGAATCACCACTGGCGGGTTAACCATGATGGGGTGAATATCACGTCGCGTGCAATAAACATTTACTTTTTGTACTTGTTGCATAAATAACTATTTTAGGGCAGATGCATATTGATGGTATTTCTTAATCTTCATTTGGATATTGCAAGTTAAGTCTATCTCTGTAATTTTGGCAATATTAACTAGTAGAATAAACAATTCAGAAATTTGATAATTGGCAATCTACATATATATATCAACTATATATATAAACATATAAGAAGCTACATATTATATATAAACAAAGTTATAAGTCCTTATTCCACTTCAGTTTGTTAAAAGTACATCCACTTATTTTCCTACAATTATAGCACAAGCACACACATATTCAAACTAAAAATATATTTTCTTTTGTATTTTAAATATTATATTAATTTTTTCAGCACAATTATTATGTGCTTTAAAGATTATTATGACTTATACTATAAGTCCACGATAATAGAGACTGTCTTCGTTTTCCGCAGTTAAAACAGAGCCGCTCTCTTCATCTTGGCCTACCTCAGTCTCTATTATCGTAGTATAGTTATGCTTAAGTATATCAACAGGTTATTTTGTTATGTTACTTCCCATACAATTATTTTAATTTTTTAATTCCGACTGTGGGCTCTTATTATTACCACTAGTTATAACTAGAAGTCATATCCATATACTGTGCAACTGTATGAATTAGTAAACGGTTTGTCTTGACATTGATATTTTGTGATTAGCATTTGGTTATAGATGATGCTGATGATTACACTAGAGTCCCTATAAATGCATTTGATGATTACATTCATTAATATAAAACATGAATTTTATATAATATTATTTAATCACAATAAATTTTTGTGATTCAAATTTTTCTACAGCATCCAATTTATTCTGTTTGTTTACGAATAAAACTATAATTGGATTTAGGATGATAGGTTCTAAGTATCTTCCTTTGTCTTTTGCTTCAAGAATTTCTGGCAATGGATTTCAGGACAGCAGAGACACTGGTGCCATGGAATAAAACTTTAATTGTGTTTATTGTTCCATTATGAAAACAATTTTCATTTAGACTTGTTAAACCTATAATTTTAACAATAAACCCCTACTATCATTTAAAAATTTTGCTTTGTAGAGTTTGTTCATAAAAAAACTAGCATGCTTTTATTTTGTATGATTCATAAATTACCTACCCATTTAACGTTTTGAAATAAAATGCATTCATTATTTCACAATACAATTATAACAATAACTTTATAATATTCTCCTACTAACCAAAATTATCAAACATAAATTTCTTGATGTCTCCAAATCATGGCGCTTAGCAATAATGAAATTTATATGTTCTATATTTTCCTCTATTGCAGGTTCAAAATTTTCCTTTGATCCTAGCATTGACGATGCTAGTTCTCTTCTCGAATGCGAGCACACAGGCTCTAGACGTTCATTGGCTGATACTAGCGTTACGTCTACTGCGGATCTATCTGTTTTCTCTACCATTACTAGGTCTCAAGCTCATGAGAATAGTCTCGATACACACAGCAACATGTCAGATAATTCTGTAGGGGGTGCCAGCTCAGTAGGCTCAGGTATAGGTGCTACCAGTAGTCTACAAAGAGCGGTAAGTAGTCACTCAACTCCTAGAGCTACTCCTCACAATCCCAGTCCTGATGTACTACGGATCTATGTACCTTATTCACCTTTAGATACACCTATTGCTAGTCCCCACAATGGGGACGTGCAAAAAGTGCCGTGTTCTTTTCTGGATACAAATAAGATTCGTATTAGAATAGATAATGATGAATTACCTACACCCCTTGTAGAACACGGACAAATAAAACATTTCCGGTTAGACAGTCCCGTTGACTTAAAATAAATATTTGTCGTTCTTCAACATAAAAAAACTATTCTATTAGGATTCATATCTAATGTTGTTACTGATATAGTTAGTCTTGTAATATAACATGTAATTTTACCAATATTATGGATGATATTTAGGGATTGATTTAACAACTTTTCGGAATATTTTTTTAGTGTTAAAAATCATAATTATAATTTTGCTATACATGATATACATGACATGTACAAAAAATAGTGTGTAAAAAATATTATTAGATTTGTAAAATAGTTGTCTTATTCATCTTAAGTTATAGTATTTATTTCAGAAATCGTATATTTTAATTTTTTCATATTCGGATCTTCTTCTTGTATAATAATTGTAAAAACTATTAGAACAATGTTAAAAATGTGAATTGTATGATTGTGTGTGCGTTATTTATCAAAAATTAAACTAACATTGTTAAGTTTTGGGCCTATTGTTATAACTTTTCTAGTTTCTAGGGCTTTTCTAGTGATTTCGAATCTTCTATTGGATTATATAGAATTACATTATATTCTAGACTTGTACATATTCCATTTTTTTGTTTTTATAAAATCAATAATAATATTAATATTCTCTAAAATGATATTTAGTATATTGATGTTAGTCTTGCCTATCACCTTACATATAGTCTTCAAATGTAATCAATAATCACCAAAAGACATTTGATTTAGCAAAGAAACTCGAGAGATAAGTAAATCTCGTGGGGTGAAGCAAGTGAAGCGACAATTCATCCCTAATTTCTCAATTTATAATGACTATTTTGCAAGCCAATGCATAAATAATAATGTAATATATGAAATTATTATTTATAATAAATATTTTAAGTATTAATTAGAAGCAAGTACAATTAATAAGAATAATAATGTTAATAAAACAGGCCAATCCTACAACAGAAAATTTAAAAAATTGTGGTAAGAACTTTTTGTGTGGAATAAAATTGATTTACACGATTTTTTAAATGTTACACGGGCTCTCCACATGCAGGAAGGTTCTTTGGAACACTTAAAGTGTGCAGTAAATTTTAAACAGCTTAACAAAAATTTGAATACCTTTGCTGATGCATTAAAAGAAAATAGTCGTTTGTCAATAGAAAAGGAAATTGTGCAATGTATTTCTGGTTTTATTCAGGAAAATATATCAACAGAAATAGATGAAGCATTTTTTTTCACTTTAAGTAAATGATAGGTACGACAGACATTGTGCAAAAATCACAAAGCTCTATTATTCTTAGATATATATATCACATATTTTTTCAATTGTAAGCGTACATCCATTATTTTTCCACCATTACGCCAAAAGAACGTATGTAGCCGATTCAGTGAATTTCGCAAAAAGCGCTTCACTTACTCCAGAACCCACGAGCCGCCACTGGTAAACCTATAAGCTGGACAGTGGCCAAACAATTATTCTCTATTCATGTCTAGCATTAAGGTCGAAGCCCTCTATTGGCACAGTCACTAACCATATTAGGCAGTAGCTACGTAAGAAAGTATTTTATGTCATTTGTTGGCATTGTTTTATTTATGATGTTTTTTTTTCCACTTTTCTAAGAAGCTACTTCCTACTAAGATGGCTCATGACTGTGCCAGCAGAGAGCTTCGATCTTAATGCTAGACGCGAATAGGCCATTAATTATTGTATTTGAAGGTTATGGTAAAAAAAATTGTAGATAAACAACGCGACCAGTATATGTATATATTATGTGTGTATTTATTTTGTGAACATTATTAACTATAAATCTGTGTTTGCAATAACTATATATATATAGTTTGGTTGTTGCTTTTAAGATATTTACAATACATTTTTTTATTTTTATATACCTACTTACCTTACAGTAAGATATCACGCTTAAATTTCTCCAGTGTTTTGTTGTCATAATATCTCCATTGTTGCTTTTAAGTTATTTACAATACATTTTTTTATTTTTATATACCTACTTACCTTAAGTAAGACATCATGATTAAAATTCTCCAGTGTTTTGTTGTCATAATATCTCCATTGCTTTAAAAATTCACAGTCTGCACAGTGTTATAGACCGGGCGCTAGAAGGAAGTGAACTGAGAATAGCGAAGATTAATAATCCGTATAATACCAATTTTTGGTGCAATTTTTTTTATCCCCCCTCCTATTATCTAGAAACGAAACTCAGGGAGTACATGCTATGGAATCATTTTAATGATTATTTTAGTCATAATTTATAGGTTTCTCTTATCATGAAAGTAATGAGAGGTTGTTAAATAAAATAAAAAACAAAAATAATAAAATGTAACAAGAAACAGCGAATTCAGATATAGGAAAGCAAGACAAATAATTAGTAATTTTTCAATAATTAGTCATTATTATTTATACATTTACATAATGAAACACAAGGTGATTCTGACTTTTTGTAGCTGTAAGTCATTGTTGGACAATTGAACATTTACAAGGCTGAATAAATGACGCCGGCAAAGTCAGCTTTGTCATTTGACCTGGAAGTAAGTTACCATTGTGCTCATAATTTTTCATGGCAGTGTACACAACACCTTTTAAAGTTGGTGGCTGAGCAATTACCGGGCTAAATCCAATAAAACATATAGTTGAGCTTTCAGATAATAGTAATTATTGGAATGGGGTCCATCTTGGTATTGGGTTGTTTAATGGTCGACAGAAGTTGTCAATCGATTGATAATATTGCAATTCATATCAAAACCAAGCAAACCCCAGAGTAAAGTATAAAATTGTAAGTAATTTTGAGTGGAAATTAGTAAATAGCTACTGCCAACATAACTAGATGTTGCATATTTGTAAAGCAATTTGTGTTGCATTGATGTAGAAGGCTGCATATTTGCTTTGAAATGATGAATTTCTTTACAGTTTAAAGCCTTTAAATCATCCTCACATTGCTGCTTTGATGTAGAAGGCTGCATATTTGCTTTGAAATGATGAATTTCTTTACAGTTTAAAGCCTTTAAATCATCCTCACATTGCTCGGCTGTAGATTTGTTTAACGAAATTTATTTCTTTCTCGATACATGGGTAGATTCTTCCGACTTAATGTTTCTTTATTGAAATCGTTGTTATCCATAGCCCTATGTAGAAATTATGGATCTTGCTATATTCTTAGGAATACTCCTAAATCAAGGTCTTGTATGAAATGTTCAATCTTATTCAACATACTTATCAAATGTTTTTTAAGTTAAGTGAAATTCTTTCCGCAGTTCATTTGCATTTTCAATAATATAGTTTTTTGAATTAATGATACAAACACGTTCACTTACTTCCTCCAATTGTAATAGTCGCTCGACACATGAGTATGTCATTTCAGTACAATTCCTGAAAGAAGATTGTGCATGCCTCAGGTAAACTACTATATGTACCATTACATTGTGCCGCATTGATAACGCCTTGATAAGCCCTCTTGTGGGCTTTATTTAATACACAGTTCCAAACTGTTACCCACTCATTTAATTTTGTAAACATTGTGAGGACAATTTGTGAATTCGGTTTTTTAAATTAATTTTTTATATTCCCAATTTTTTTATGCATAGGTACCTATAAAAATAATTATACGAAACTAATATTTAAATTCACATCATTTTGGAAACTTATTAATTGTTTAACATATTACCTTATATTCTTTTCTTTATTACATTTATGTACTGGAGAAATGAAATACTGAATGACTGCTAATGATTTTTTATTATTTCTACATGTTTGTTTACATATATAACATTTTTACTTTACACCTAACTTGATTGATATTGATCCATTTGATACTGTTTTAAAAGTTATAATGCTCTTTATTTACAAACAGTGAACTATATTTATACATATAGTAAGTCATAGAGTACACAGATGACCTTCATTATCTTGTTCTTTAAATTTTAGTTTTATTAACATACAATTACATACGTACTAGCAATACTGCCCTATTGTGGTTTCCATCGATAACTAACAGACTATTTGCTATCCAAAATCTGCTTTATAAATAAATGTGTCAATAATGTTTGCATAGTTATAATTTGCATAAGGTTTATTATAACTTGACAATCAAGGGCACCAGCCCTAGACTTCTAATTAACAAAATATATGAGACGACTGTTATTGGTAGGAAATTAAAAATTTATGAGAAATTTATCAAATGTAGGTAATTTGTATCGTAAAAATATATTGGTAATAGTATATTACTTACTGAATGCATAATGACAGCTACACAAGTATGTAGTTTGAAACACGAGCCATAGACAAGTGATACAAGTCATTATTCAATACAAGTAATACTCAATATTGAAGAATAAATTACGATACTTTATCCACAAAAATAGAAAAATACGAACCTTTAAGTTGAATTTATTCATTATAATAATTTATTGTTGTTTTGACGCAATTGAATTGACAAATGACTTGCCACATAGGCAACTGATCATTATTTTAGGTGTATAGTTGGTTACCGCAAATAAAAATCGCTCAACGCGGAAAATCACTTACCAACGGTGATCAATAAGTATTGGCTCAACAAACCATTGTGTAATGAGCATCATTACACTTCAGTTATTGAAGAAGTAATAGACATATTTTCCGGTCGTAGTGGATAACTGTTTTTAAAGGCCTAGTTTCAGATTTGTATTTCAAATCCATATTATGAATAAGTATACGAGTAGATCAAATGACTGACTAATATATCGATGTAAAACCAGAATAGGCCAGTAAAACACATGTATATTCCATTTATGCTGTTGATTTTATAAAAATTCTACTAACAAAAGTATTTTTCCGAAATGTAATTAGCACTGTTTCAGGATGATTGAAATGCTTTTGCTACATTATATATTCATTTTTCTTTGAATGTGGTTTTATTAATTTTTAAAAAAAATTGCCTATCAAAGATTATAATACCTATACTTAATACATCAATGTCATATATAACGTCTTTTATAATAAAACAGATTAGTCAAATGGGTAGGTGCTCATAGTGGTTATGTTTTTGTATATCTACCTATTTCCATGTTTCATTCCAACTGATTTAATTATGTTTAGGGTTTCTATAAAGAATTGTGCCATAAAAGTAATACTCGAATTAAGAATTGTTGTGACACAACTGCATAGATCTGTTTCAGTTTAATAATTGGTACTTTTAGGAAACGGATATATATATATATATATATATATATATATATATATATATATATATATATATATATATATATATATATATATATATATATATATATATATAATGCATAATAAGCCCAATATGATATTTTATTTTTTTATGGTTAGTTGTCTTAGTTTGTAAAGCAATAAAAGTATGCGAATTTACAGAAATTAATATTATGAAACTGGTATGGTTATGTATGGTATGGTATGGTTACAAAAACTCTTAGTGAATATTAATAAATTTACTAAATATGTCTTGTATATAATTATCTCTTATGCAAGTTTTGTACATTATTAGTTTTTATTATTTATACAGGTAATTTTTTTGTAAGTATCAGCATATAATGCTCACAGTAATTTAAAAATGATAAATTACTCGAAAGAAAGTTGAGATTGACAAGGTTATTATTGATTCTCTTATGACTATAAATAAATAATTAGTTTTATCTTTTAGTGAATATCGAATAATATTTTTCTGAAGGAGCCCTATCCCAGATATTTTTTTAGGTTAAGGCAAGGCCAAAAGTAAACGGATTTTGATGTGAAAGGTCCAGAAAATAAATTTAAAGAAATATTGCTAATGAAGAAAAGCAAGATATTTGAAATCTTTTAATTTTTTTGCAAAATGCTGTTATGCTTTTTTAGTCTTTAGTTTCTTTCGAGTATTTTTTTTTGTCAATTTAATGTAATTTTCTAATTCTCAGTACCTAGTAAACGGATTTCATTTAGAGCAGATATTTTTTTTATTGGCACTTTAGTGTCACATTTAATGTGAAGTATAGAAAAGTGATACATGCAATAAAATGTATTCTATACTTTTAGTTTGTAAAATGTTGATGAGTCATAGGATGACCTCTAAATTTCTTAATAAAATCATAATTCAAATTTGCCTTCTTATTGGTTTTGTTTTATTTTCGGCTCCAACAAAACGTTTAGTACTAAACATCTTTTATAATACCGGATGACAATTAAATTAATCACATCTCAAGTTCGTTACTGTTTTTAAGTATATAGGTAGTTTTATATCTGCAATTGTATTCTCATGACAACTATGTAATTTGTTTTTAATATGGTGTAATGACGAGATAAAAACAAAAAAGATTGTAGGCTTTTGTAGAAGAAAATACTCTTGTAGGCGTTGAATATGATATAGGTAGACAAGTGGCTACCTACATTCTTTTTCTTATTCTCACATGTGAACGAAGTTCTTCTTAAAAGCCATGTTAGAGTTGGAAATTGTTCTTGCAATACACAACAGTCTTGCAGAAAGACATGAGAATTTTTCAAAATCAGAAGCTATTTAAAAATATATTTACATCGAGTCAAACTGCAAAAATGTCTATTGTGCCTTATCTCATTTATACAAACGTCATTTTCATATCCATTGCTTACCATGTTTATGAGATTCATAACTTACATTCATAAAATTAATTATATTTTCATGACTTTTTTTATAAAAATCTTACAATAATAAACAGAACGAAAACAAAAATATAACAAGAGTAAGAGATTATTGTAGATTTCTCAAACATCACTCAATACTTCGTATTATAATTATGACCATTTTTCGAATCAGTTTAAATTAGGAGCAGTATGTGATCATCCTCCACTGTCACCTGGCACATAGGTACTACTGAATGCTATTTATTGTCAAGCTAAGATAGATACAGTGGCGAGCAGTTAAAAGTAAATGATTTAACTTTATATAAATACCAGACCAGGCAGGAATAAAAGTTGACTGCCCAAAAATATTATTTAATGGTATGATTACAAAAGAAAATTACATGTAGGTAAATTAATGATAATATATTAATGTTGAAGTTAATAAGTTATTCTGTATCACCCATGTCATGTCTGGCATAATTACGCCTTGGTTCTTCTTCAGTTTTTGCTGATAATACTTTCTCTTGATGAATTTTATACTGTTCTGATATTCTACTTTCTAAGTCCTCTAAAGTATTATTTCGTATGGATTCTTGAATTTTTTTAAAAAATCTTAAATAATGATGAATATTGTGGATCATAATTAAAACAGGTGCTAATAGCTCTTGAACAGTTAGTAAGTGGTGAATATATCCTCTTGAATATTTACTACAAGCTAAACATTGGCAAGAAAACATTATAGGCGTAAAATCATCAGCATATTTCGATTGCCTTAAGTTTATTTCGAAACTGTCTGCCCCCTCTGTATGTTCGATTGGAAATGTCATTGCAGCTGATCGTTCAGTTAAAATTCGACAATACGATGTGTCAAACATATCAATCCCTAGTTGAACTAATTTAAGAACATTAACAGGATTCCAACAACCCTGAACGGAACATAACTTTTCCGGAGGCAAATTCTTTATAATATATTCCAATACATCTTTAACTTCGTCAAATGGTAAAAATTCCACTTCAGGCCCGTTATTATGTAAACCATCAATCAGAAAGCCACCTAAGTCACTTCCATTTTGTAAAATAGCTTGAATACATTTATCCCTAGATTTGATACAATAACCTCCAGCAATAGGGGCCATTACAAAAGTTTGTTGTAAAATATTAGACTTTCTATGGCGTTCTAAACACTGTTTATTAAATATAATTGTATGTTCCACTGCTTTGGATATTCGCTTTTGAGCACTAGTTTTATTTGTGTCACCATCCGATAATAAGTAATACATATCAGGTTTAAAAGATTCCACAATGTTCATATACATTTCAGAATCGTATAGTACTTTTCCATTTTTCGTCCATATTGGTACTTTTTCCTTAAGGTGATGCCCTTGTTTTGTTAAATTACTAGGGTCCTGAAGTGTAAGACACGTTAAACTATCTTTACTACCAATAAATTCAGAAATTGTACCATTATAATACTCCATTGTCTCTTGGAAGTTGTGCATGCTAACTAATGGTATCTGCAAGATTTGTGGCTCCTTACTAACAAGTTTAAATACTTCATGAGTAACATGTGGTATGTGTCCACCTTGAGTATGCAATAAAACAACAGGAGTATCTATTTCTACATTTGTTTGAACATTTTTCAAAATTCCTAAACGTGGAGCTCTTTTCTGAGGATTACAAATGAAAAACTTCATTTTGAACTAAAACGAATCTGTTGCGTGGAATTATTATAGACAATTTAATTTTAAAATATTTGATAACAATACACTAATCAAGAAACTTCACTACAAATACAAACACAAAACACTTATCCAAACCATAGACAAAGTCCAAACCAAAGAGGATTACCACAAACCTAACGAATTTTGTCTATGCATAAAATATCTTCACAAACTGCTGTCAGATTAAATTTATGGAAAATTTACTGGTAAATTTTCTATGGACTAAATTCAAGATGGCATGTGCCCTGATCTATGGCATGTGCCATCTTGAGACATGAATATCTCTCTCACTTTGCATCATTTCTCAAGAGAATCTATAGTCTATTCATTGCCAGCATAATTTTGATTTTATCGAAATAGATTTTCTATCGTTAAATTTAATATATTATAAATATATTGTTAATTTTATATAATCGTCCATATGCCTATGTGTTGCGTATTGGGTAAGCTGCTGTTGCAAAAAAATCTGTCATAGAGCTAACATATCTATGACGTGACAAATGTGACGAGATTGTGGTGGTGTTACCATTTGTGACATAACCACGACATTGAAGAAACAATTTTGAGGTTAGGGGTTGACCAGTGGTTCTGGTTAACCCCACTTTTACATAATTATTATGTATTCATATTAAACAGTTAATTATTGACTAGGTATTTAAGTAATGACTTATTAAAATTACTCAGAAATGAATGTTGGACTAGGACTTACTTTCGCTAAAGTTATAAGAAAAGCCATACTACCTAAATTAAATAAACTTGTTACTAAGGCATTTAGCGGAAAATATTTGTTATTAACAAATATAGGAATTTCTATTTCTTTGTCAGGACTAGGTGATACTCTCGAACAACATTATGAAATACTTACGGGAAAAGTAGACAAATGGGACAGCTTAAGAACAAGGAATATGGCTCTTTCTGGGACATCAGTTGGTATTGTATGTCATTATTGGTATCAGCATTTAGACAAATTATTACCTGGCTATACACTTAGGATTGTTTTAAAGAAAATTTTTATTGATCAAGTTATTGGGTCTCCGCTCTGTATATCAACATTTTTCTTAACAATTGGTATATTGGAACAGTCCACAAAAGAAGAACTTATTCATGAAGTTAAACAAAAAGCTGGGAAATTATATGTTGCAGAATGGATAATTTGGCCTCCTGCTCAGTTCATAAATTTTTATTTTTTGCCAACGAAATTCAGAGTGTTATTTGATAATTCAGTATCACTAGGATATGATATATACACATCATATGTTAAGTATAATACTAATATGAACAGTGGTAGTACACATATTGAAGATACAAATGAGAAGCATAGTTGATGAAAGTAATATTTTAGGTCCCAATTCAATTATATTAGCATATGTTTTTCTTGTTTTACATGTATATAATACATATATAGTAAATTTTAATATATACACCTACTCATGTATATATATTTTTTAATGTTTTACAATTATTTGCAATTCTGCATTTTACAAATACATTTGCTTTAATTTGCCAAATAAATGTTACTTAAAACATAGTTTTTATATTTTATTCAGATATCGACACTTCTGTATTGGTCTTTTGTATACCTATACCAACTATAAATTGCCAAATTTTCATTCGAATAAAGAATATTAAGTCAAATATTATATTAATAATTATAGGTACCTATACTAGCTGTTACCAGCGACTTCGTGTGCATTGATAAAAAATAGGGTTCAGAGAGAAATTATGACATTTAAGTAATAAGAGCTTAAGAACTGACAGAAACAGTAGAGGAAAAAACTGATTCATCGGTGTCACGTCACAAGACTACGTGTACTATTTTGAGCAGACATTATCTCCGTTATTATGTCATAGAGAGGTGCCGTTTACACGAAAATTATTTTTCTTATTTTTTTCAAAAACAAAGTTTTTTTCTTTCATCACACCCACTTTAATATTACATGACAAGGGATAACTAGACAAGATACCAACCTATTGGTATTTATTTGTTTGATTTTTAAATACTTTATAATGTTTAACAGTTCCAAATGCTTCCAAGGCATTAAGTTTTATTTACTCTTCAGGTACTCAAATGCATAACCTGCCGCGGATTCTGTTTGTTAAGTGACAATAAACCAATCAAAATTAAATAAACTTTATGAAGAATATATAAGAACTAAGATAAGAACTTTATTTACAGCATCCCCACAAAAAAATCATGATTTTCCATTGTTGTAATAAGACCGTCCTCATTTATAAAACCATTACTCCTGGTGTAATTAATTTCTTTGTTAAATTTTGTAGTCATTTTTCCACCCTGTGCATTTATAATTGCGTTACCAGCACATATATCCCATTTCTTTATAGCCGTTATGTGCAAATAAGCGTCTACATTTCCAGTTGCTACTTCTAAAACTTTATATCCTACAATTTGATAATGTTTTAATATAACAAAAACAATTTATTAATTTATTATACCTGCACCAGCAGCAGATATCAGCTGGAATTTTTCGCTTCTTCCTAGAACCTCTCTTATTTTTCCTTGATGCGACATTGATATTACTATTTTTAGATCTTTGTTATTTTGTTTGGTTTTCTAAATAAATATTTTAAGAACAAGTTTAATAAATAAATGAATCATTTAATATAAATAAGATTTATCATGCCAAAATATTGAAAAATATAATCGCCACACTTAAACTACTATTAAACTATCGTCTACAAAAATGCTGTTAGCAAATATGACGTTAATAAAAAAATATGACTTTATGCCATGTACCTACACATATCTATATAATTTGGTCAGTGGTCGACCTTGTTACAAAATTTCTGTAACGTAACAATCTAAAAATATTCTTGGGAAACCAACTGGTCCTACTGGGCAGACCTTATGCCATGTACACGTATTTTTACTACTTGGTCAGTCCCCGACCATATGACAAAATTAATTGTGACAAAACTGACAGGCCTTATGCCATGTACACGTATTTCTAATAATGTGATTAAAAAAATAATAAAAGCTGCGGGATGCAAACTTCCAACTTATAGCATACGAGCCACGCACTTTATGGATGACCTATAACCGGTTGTAGCAAACTTCTGATGAACTAAATATTTGAATTATATGAATGAAGCAAACGGCATTCCAATGAAAAGCCGTCAAACATGTCATAGCATTTTAGTACATGACCCTTTAACGGTAGTTCAAGTAGACTGACATACAATAGCCTCATCATCTGAGAACTTATTTTTTGAATTTTGCTCCACTTCATCTTGCAGACTAAAATTATATATAAGACCTATTGTATGTATGTATATGGATCGGAGTGTAGGTAGTGTTACACTCCCATTCCACCACAGCACTTAGGCCTCATTAGGCCCTTTATGCATTCCTCCTTTTTACTTGAGTACTTTTCTTCAAACCATCCTATTTATTACGGGTGGCCTGGTGGCAAAGTCTCTACAATTTGTATGTATGATATTATGGTTCTGAGTTACCGAGATTAATTACTCTGGTCCTCATTACCATTTATCTGGGACCACGCGTCCGGGGTAGATGTGTTGAGTGTTCCCAGGTCTCGGGCAGACGCCACAGTCCGGGCCCAAGCCTGCCTAGGTCACCCATCCAAGTGCCACCAACGCCCGCCCAGCATAACTTTGAAGATCTTACCGGTCATGTCTAAGCGGCTAGGCAGTCCCATTCAGTCACCTTAGTCGCCTCTTACGACAGGTAGGAGGTACCCTGGGTCTATTCTACAATTGTGGCCCCGAACCCAGAGGGTGGATAAGACCTATTATATATAAAACAATAATTTTGATATCATTACGTTGATAATTATCTATCAACCTACTTACGCAATAATGAACTTTCCACATGAAACGGGAGAATAAATACAGATATTAATATTATTGTTTTAACAAAATTAAAATTACCCAAAGAAAAGGGATTATATTACAAGCAGAATTATGAGTATTGTATACCTAATTTTTTTTTTGCAAATATATTACTGTAATACAATAATAAATTGTATTACAGTAAGGAGAGCGGTGCAATCTACCAATAACTCAATAATCAAATGCAGTTTATAGATTTTATGCAGCCTTTTTGTCAACTATAAATAATAAGCGGATAAACTTCTTGTCAATTTGTAATGATACAAATTCAACGACACATTAAATTTTAAATTATTATACAATTTAAATATATAATAGGTTTGCAGAAATTCCAATTAGAAAAATTGTCACTGTTTCCTATTATTAGTAGACACTATTAATGCAAAGCAGAACTTACTCGCACATTCAAATCCTGGGATTTAGCTTTTTTTACCCACGCCCAGGAAGTAGTATTACTAAATGGTTTATGAATTACTCCTATAAGTGGTTTGCCTTTTACAGCAACACAAACCATTACAGTTACATAACTATATAACTTTTCTACAAAAATATTCTAATTATATTTTAAGTTATCTTCTTAATTATATTTCTCACCTGTGTATTCTTTTGTCGCATCTAGAGGATCTAACCAAATAGTAACATCCCCTGCTTCAATATATTCGTCTGATAAGTTTTCATGATCTGTATCAAATAAAGTATAATCTATCGACTGAGTTTCTTCACATAATGTTTTAGCCTCTTCAGAAATCACCGTTATGGATGGAAAATAATACTTGATGGTTTTAAACATAGAACAATGAGACAAGAAATCTGCAGTTGTTACACTGTCTATGAGGCCTTCTTTCGTTAGGCCTTTGCTTTTAATTATTATATTGTCTTTTGTTTGTATCACCTCTTTACCTCCATTCTGTGTAGCTTTTATTGCTACCTTTAATAATTGACGTAAATTGATATTCTTCATAACTACCAATGTCTTTGCATTATTCTTATTTGAGACATAATAAATATATAAAATAAATAACAAACCACACAAAATACATATGCCACTTTTGTTCAAATGGGTACCGTATAAAATCATCCTAAACTTCTAAATGTAAACGATTATCCTCTAATTATAAAATAAATTATCTCTCAACATGGCAAGCACTATTATTATAAATAATATTTATTTGAATTGATTTCTGTAATCATAATAAACCATATTATAAACTAAAGACTTCGGTACGACACACGACACGGAAGTCAGTAAAAATACATAAACCAAAGAAAATACTATATTTTCTATGTACATAAACAAAAACAACTGCTGAACTGCTTATCAGCAGCATAAGCAGAGACTTAAATTCTGTTAAGCATTATAAGCAAGGAGCACAGAACAAGCAACTGACAAAAGCATAGAAAGTAGAAAGACAAGCATCACAGATTCTGTATGAGAGATGACAACTTTTGAATCCGAAACGCTCGCAAGCAACGCGCAGCGCCATAACCACAGTTATCAAGTATCAAGGCGGCTAGTGTCCAAGTAGGATGTGGGACCTGGCACTCGATCGTAATTTGATACCGCACATACGATTTACATATCTGTTCTACACTTTTGTTGTTCAGAATTGAACTTTGCACATATTTAACCCATTTGTGAAAAAGTTTAACATAGTCTTTGCAACTACACATTTTTTAAACGGTCTTCGACTAAATTCCATTTTTTTAATAATGTATGTCTAACACCCACAGTCTAAGATAATATAAAAGCGTTTTTAACTAAATGTGGTTATAAAAGAAGATATAAATATACAGGGTTCCGATGTCGGCGGCCAAGTTTATACTCCGGCGAGACACTTAGGTAGAAAGCCCTTATTCGATTCTGCAAGTGTTTTGTGCTCCTTTAGATTTGCATCCTCACTTTCTTGGATATTTCAATTCTCAATGCTGCCAACATTTAAAATTCATGACAAGTTACAAGTTTATCTAGTGTCTAGTGACGGTCTATTATTTTTGTTATAATCCTAAAATTATCTTGGCAGTTTTTTTTACAATAATTTATAATGTTATTTGTATGATTATCATTTTGCATTATCACAGCAACAGAGAATGTTATTTTCGATTTAAATAAGTACAACAGAAATAATCCCCTGAGGAATGAAAGTCTAGTTTCAAAATGGCAGGAATGTCACCATCAGAAGTAATGTAGAAATCTTATTACCTATTTGCTTGAAATGTCTTTATCCTTGGCTTTTGACAATATATCCTTTATAATATATTCCTTATTTATTTAAGAGGAGACTGCAAAAGGAACTAATGTCACTGGTAAAGGAACCACCTCCGGGAGTATCTGTTGATTCTAACTTGGCCGAACAAAATTTGTTACAGTAAGTATAGGCATTCATTCTTATTGTTAGTTTTCAAGGACCTTAGATATGTCGGCCATGTGTTTGGGTAGACACACACCTACCTAATATGTGTCGAGTTTGAAGTGTACTTAATTGTTTCAGCACATATGTTATCTGTAATTTTAGTTGTATTATTATGAATCTTATTTACTATCTTAATTACTTACTATTAATTACAGAACTAATGTTTGTTTCATACTATTATCATTAATGAGCATTGTACCTGTAAAAGCTTAGTAAGTACTGCAAACTCGCACAGTTGTAAATTTAAAATATGCTATGACCAACCAGTAGATGTACTCAAAATATATAAATATTTTTTTATGTCATCTATACTTTGAATATTTACCAACTTACTGATTGTTGTTGAGCATTTATTTTTTAATGGGTGGCTATTTTGCCACTTCAAATTTAAAAAAATATCAAATACTCTACACATACTCATAAATCCGCGAATCGGTCCACACTATTAGGTATATGCTGCACAAAGTACACTAAATACCTACACTTAAAAAATAATTATCCATTTAAATATCTATATACTTATATATAACTATGAATTGCATTCATGACAATCACGTAATAGCATAATGATAGAGCATTGGTTTGCTATCTTGGAAGTCCCAGGTTCAACCCACAGCAGCTTTTTCTTAATCAAATTTAATTTAGATTAGCACAGATCAAGTTTTGATATACCTAGCTTTACTTGTTATATAGGTTTAGCCCATATATACATCATTTTGAGTTTACCTTGACAGGTAGCTATATTAACACCCTAGGAAAATCGATATTAGATATATTTTCGTAGAAGTCACTTCCAAATCGTATGTAATGGAAAATGCAGATAACCACTGGAAATTTACAGAGTGGAATGAACTGCTTGAACATTAAATTAATAATAATCTCTTTACTGCTTATTACATTGTTTAACAAAGTGAAGCTCAGCTTATATAAATCTAATACAGATGTAATCCCAAGTTTGAAGCAGAAATTTGATATTTTGAATAGCAAAATATAATTTCAAATAGTAGGTATATCTTGCTGGTAAATACTATTTGATTAATGTATTCAATTTTGTTTTGTACTTCTGCCGGGCTGAGGACATCATTTTTACAAAAAAAATGCTATATAGGTATTTTCAAAATTGTTAGTATGTTATTTAGCTTAAATATTGTGTTATCATATTTTTATTATGTGAACATAGTTTATGTTTAGGAAATAATTATTATATTTTGATTTTAGCTGGATCATCAATATGCAAGGAGCTCCTGGAACAATATACGAGGGAGAGAATTTCCAGCTTCAATTTAAATTTAGTAATAAATATCCATTTGATTCCCCAGAGGTAATATCACAATATCATTAAGTATTCAATACAGTCCAGTTGCCAAAATAGAAAAGTGACTGATTATGATTCTCATATTTAGTTGTTTTTAATTGACCATATTAGGATCTTAAATTGGCGCGAGTAAATTAATGTATTGTTGTCTTATGAGGACTCAAGTTTAAGAGCATCTGTAGACGTGATAGAAAGTCAAAGTGAGAGTGTTCAAAAATAATTAAACAATATCAAAGTAAAAATATTACCAATTTTTGAAGGCAATATTTGTATAAAAAATGTATGTTACGTACATAACCTTTCTTGGTCGTCCATCTATCCTCTACGTAAAAGTATAGAGTCGAATCGTCTGTCTGAGAAAACAAAGGAGATATGGTTTTTACATACTTAAAATGAGGCGTACATTTCATCTCCGATATAAATATTTTCATTAAAGGAACCGAGGCGTAGCAAAATAGAATTTTTATTTATTTTAATTGCAAATAATGGCAAAAATAATAGAATTAGACCTATGTTTACCATGTAAAAGGCCTTAAGAAAGAACTGGCCATTCTCAAGGATGGTAAATTGAAAAATCTTGTATCGGAAACCTTAAAATTGAGTCTGCAATTGAAGTATCTGGTGGACCTATAAAAAAATACAGAACGATAGCCAGCGTCTGTATTATAGCATTTTGACTTTATAGCCATTTTTAAGTTTGATAGTTCTGGACAGTCTTCACACGAATTCAAATAAGTTAGATTAAGACTATTGCCGAAAACCATTCACATTTAATCGGTGTCGAACGTAACACCCTTTACCGTGCGGCTAAAATGAACGCACTCCTACTGTAAATGGCAAATTCGATCATGTGACCCTTTTGCTGCTCATGAAGATGTGGGGTTACAGCGACAAAATAGATTTCCTTGAAAATTGAAGTGACATAGGTATTAGAGAAAGACATACATATAACAAATTTTCTACATGGCAGATTTTCCTAAAACTGTTGTTTATTGAAAACTTGAAAGCATTGGAAACTTAAGTTGTTTATTACAGATTATGTTTTTTAGGTAACTTTTGTAGGCAACAACATTCCAGTTCACCCCCATGTATATAGTAATGGACATATTTGTTTATCAATATTAACAGATGATTGGTCTCCAGCATTGTCAGTTCAGTCAGTGTGTCTTTCAATTGTATCCATGCTCAGTAGTTGTAAAGAAAAGGTAAAATAATAATATAAATAATAGTTAATTGTGTGGTTATTTACTGTTCACTTTACAGCAACGACCACCAGATAATGCTTTTTATGTAAAGACTTGCAATAAAAATCCAAAGAAAACGAAATGGTGGTATCATGGTAAGTATAATATAGATCCTATGCCAAGGCAAGTGCACAAGTTTTATATCGATTTTAATTTTCAGATGATTCCGTTTGAGGTTAATTTATATGAGGAAACTTAATGGTTATGTGATTATAATATAATAATTATTTATATTGTTTACGATAGAATTGAAATTATATTTTATTAATTAGGTTTAATTAATACGACTTTATGAAAGAAATTTTAAAGTGTTAGCCTATAAAATTTAATGTTCTATTATATAGTGCCTCTTACAAACATTTTATGTTATTCCTATAATAATAAATATTTAAGCTGTTAAGTTTACTTATTCATATTTATTTACACAAAGCACAGATATTTGCTTTCAACTACCAAAAATATTGATGTGTACTCCAAATTTCTTTTACAGACAAAAGCCTAAATCTTTTATAGAAATTTGTCATGGATGAAGCAAAATGAGGTGTTATTTTTTATGATATAGAACACAATCATCTGAATCATTAACTCCCTCGTAGGTTTTTCTTCCACATTGGAGCATTTTCAGAACCATCACAATTTGAGCATAAATTTGTGCATTTTAAACCATGTTTTCGGCAGCCACATTTTAAACTGTTACATCCAGTTTCACAGCTGCAGCAAATAGTTTTGAGCAATATTTCCTGAATTAATTCCTTTTCTGTAAATGGGCATAATGCCACGTTGATGTTGCTTCCAGCCCCAATCTGTTGCTGTCACTTCGTTACCCAGCCAAGTTTGAAGCTGATAATATGCCCTGGGGGCCAATTTTTGACCATTCGCAAGTATAGGAATCGTTCGCAAACTTGCGGCTGACGTGTAATCCAATTTTTGAGACATCGCTACTTTGCGTATGCGCGCAAATTCATACGCTTTTTTGCGAGCGGCGAGGGACCGGTGAATTATACTTTGCGTATGCGTTTCATGTTGAAAGTGAGATTTTTGAAGTTACTTTAAAACGTTCACCATAGTAAGTGGGTGAATAAATATAGTGAGTGATATAGACAGAGCAGCAATATAGACCCAACAACCGTCATAACCCCCAAGATGCATTCAGGGAATTGAGTGAGAGACAGTTCATTAACACGTTTCGGTTATCGAATGACCTTGTCAAATATTTAGTTGAATGTTTGAAGCCCCACATTCGCCCAGCAAGAAGGGCAACCGATTTGGATGTTATGACAAAGGTGTCAACCTCATTGTGATAAGTTATCTGTTAGGTACCTCCCATCCCGTAGAATACATTGAATATAATGTTTGGTACAATCTTGCAGGTTGTGATTGCCTTGAAGCTTTTTGCAAGTGGGAGCTATCAACCTGATATCGGAGGTAATAAGTATCTTGACGTGTGCCAGTCATCAGTTTCTAATTGCATTAAAGAAGTAACTGATGCGCTATTACACCCCAATATTTTTAACGAGTGGGTAAAATTTCCACAGAATTTTGAGCAATTAGATGCAGTAAGGCAAAGGCAAGTTATCTAGTCAAATATTTACACATTCTTTCATGAGCTAGCTATTGCTGTTATTTAAGATTTTATGATGAGCATGGCATTCCTGGTGTTGTAGGATGCATCGACTGCACCCATGTGGCCATTGTACCCCCCAATATTGAAGATCCAGAATTTCCTGAACACGTTTATGTGAATCGGAAGAATTACCGCTCTATCAATGTTCAGTTGGTAAAAGGAGTTAATTTCTTTCAGTTAAAGTTCGACAGTTACATTTACATTTTTTGATAGGTATGCGATCCAGATTTGAAAATTATAAATATAACTGCTAGATATCCTGGCAGCACTAACGATGCATACATCTGGAATCGCTCCAACCTGCAGAACACCCTAAAAGAAATACATGCGACAGGAAATAAGGATTACTTTCTGTTAGGTAGGTTACATCTTGAAGTACATACTGTTGTACTTAAATACTGTTGTCCATTACGTAAGTATATACATTATTTGTTGCAATAAATGTTTATGTTACAGGAGACTCAGGGTATCCTTTAAAAACCTGGTTGTTAACTCCGTTCAATGAAGTTGAACCAAATACTCCCGAACACTATTATAACACAATTCACAAAAGCACCAGAGTAAAAATAGAATGCTGTAATAGTGTATTGAAAGGAAGGTTCCGGTGCTTACTTAAGCATAGAGTGCTCCATTATTCACCCGAAGTGGCGTGCAAAATCATTAACGCATGTGTAGTACTGCACAACATGAGTATAGAGTATAATGTTCCGCAACCGGATAATGAAGATGGCGAAG
>CAXKVY010010904.1:0-12815 GCA_964058915.1 Tetropium fuscum | reverse complement strand
TAACCGTGTCTTAGTTTTTGGATAGGTACTTAGGTACCTACCGAGGTATTTTAAGAAAAATAAGCAGATGATTTAGAAAAAGTATCAAAACGTAAGGTTTTTTTACAAGATTTTTATTTTGATATCTGGGACTTTCGGGAATCAATTTCGTCATCATTATTTGCCATGAAAATAAATGACTTCGTACTGTTGACGTTATTTATTTTTTATTTGAACCTATTGCTTTATTCAGGGACGTACCTTTTCACTGGGAGGTTTAACCACTGAGTTTCGTTTTGATCCCCTATATTGAAGTGGGGATCAAAACGTCGGGATATAACCGTGTCTTATTTTCTGGGTGGGTACCTACCTAGGTATTTTAAGAAAAATAAGCAAATCATTTCATAAGCAATCATAAGCAATCAAAAAAAATAATAAAACGTAAGGTTTTTTTACAAGATTTTTATAAAATTATAAGTTCAATCTTCTTCTTCTCTCAGCCAACTTATTAATAATTTCTGAGGAATCTAATTCCATTGCCACATCCCGATTAATACTCATTGGTGCGAAACCTGTAAGTCTTTCGTCTATTATATTTCTCATATATGTTTTTGGACGTTTAAGTTTTTTTTAGAAAAACGCCCCTTGGACATTGAACATTGTAACTAGATTAAATCTATCTATAATTTTTTTCTTAATAACTAGAATTAGTTGTTCAGTAAATGAGTATCTAGAGACACACTCCACATAACACTAATCACTTGGTTCATGTGATAGACATATTATGCTTAGAATTCTAGGTACTGTCACTGTCACTAATTCGAACGGTTTTAGTCTCTTTAGCCGTCGAACAAGTCCGCTGTTGTCGATCACTTCGACGTTTTCGTGGTTTTCCAGCCTCTTCTGATGTTTGCCTGCAAACCTCTTAGTCTCATCTTCAACCATAGGCATATTCAGGTCACGATGAATGTCTTCATTGCGAATGTACCACGGCGCTTTGACGATGCTTCGAAGTATTTTATTCTCTATTATTATTTTAACGTTTGAATTTATTTAATGTTGGATTTCTTAGTGCATCCCCAGAGTTGGATGCCATTTGTCTGAATTCGAGGTTTAATTGCCCACATTTCTTCTTCACATGTGTTTTCCATCGAAATTTTGCATCTAGGGTCATGCCTAGATACTTTGCTTCGTTGGCATGTCGGACTTTTTGCTGGTTGACAATCACTGGAGTATAGTCATATTTCTTGTTCGTTAAATTGATTTGAGTCGATTTAGCCCCATTTAGTTTGATGCGCCATTTCTTTGTCCAAGTGATGACATTGTTGAATGCTGTTTGAGGTTTGTTCGTGGCTGACTATGTCTTGGTCAGTAGCTAACAGAATAGTGTCATCGGCGAATGTTGCCGTAACTACTCCGTCGCTTTGTAGGATGTCCTTGGTGTACAGAAGGTAGAGAACAGGTCCAAGGATACTGCCCTGAGGTACTCCAGCGCAAATTTTCTTGAGGTCAGAATATTCTTCTCCATATTTAACTCTGAAGGGGCGTTCAGTAATATATGAATGAAGAATTTGGCTCATTTGTTGGTGCAAATATTTTTCTAGTTTGTATTCCAGGCCCTGATGTCACAGTCGGTCGAATGCATGGGCCACATCTAGGAATATCATCTCGCAGATATTTTTCTCTTCTAGTGCTCTCTCAATTACATCTGTAATTCGATGCACTTGATCCATAGTTGAATGCTTATTACGTTTAAGTGCGGAAAAACCTCGTTCAGGCGTTGCAGTTCATACTGGGAGGGGTGTGGGGAGTTGATATTTGAAGATGTTTCTTAATTATGGAAAAAAAAGTTCATCACAGCCATCCATAGTTTCTAAAGCAGTAGTGGGCTTTTCTTGTTTACACCAGTGATTATGCCATATCTCGTCATCGCTTACGAAAAGTTTTCATTCATCTTCACAAAGAAATATTTTTCCTATTTTTTCTATATATTGCTTTGCAGTTTCAGTGCTTTGGGTCCGGTCAGGAAAAATCATCTCAATTCCTGTAATTGTTTGCTCGTGAGGTTTAAAGCGAACATACCAAGAAATATCAGCAACTTTACCAAGAAATATCAGCAAATATAGAAAATTTAAAAACCAAAATACGACATGTTTTTCGTACAATTACACTGGAAATGTTGGTAAATGTACAACGGTCATTTAGAGAATGAATTGAGTTATGTATAGCAAATAATGGGCGGAATGTTGATCACTATTGAGAAATTAATTTTTAATAGATATTTTTATTGTTATTGCTTATGTTATTAAAGTTATAGTTATGCCATAATTGTTGTTCTTTTGTTATTGTTATTGTTACATTATTATTATTGTTGCTATGTTATTGTTATTGTTACATTATTAAAGTCATTATTGAAAATTTATTCTCGTTATTTAACAATGCGTTATAGTTCATATTAAATTAAAAGCAGTTTTTAATTCTTTAAGTACAAGGCTGATGTAATGTATGTAATTTTTAAGCAAAATTCTGGTAAATCTGTTCGCTGGAATGAAAATTGCAAATATAAAAATAAAACTGCTAGCTTTAGCCCCTGCAATAGCTATACCAGAAGCAAGATAATTTAATTTTACCTAACTGGGCATCAAAAAATACAGGGTGTTCCATTTGAAAAAAAAATCGCAGTTCTAAATTAACTAAATATGGCATGGAAAATGTAACACTTGGTATATTATTTTCGATTATATTTTAATTGCAGAACTTAGACCACTATATGTTCTTATGCTGTGCCAAAAATTAAATTTAGATATAACATGTGAAAAAAGTTATAAAGCTCCTTCCAGACCTTTCCATCTGTCACTTTTTTCTTAAAATGATTAATATCTCCGAAACCTGAGGGTTTAGCCTAGGGTGCGAAACATGTTTTTGACTCAAAAGTTTCCGCTCTTTCCGAATTTTAAAATATATGTAGGTTGTTCCATTTAAAATAAGAAAGTCAGTTGCTGTCCAGGAGACGCCAAAAAAGGATAGCAACAAGCTGGGATAACACACATTTTATATATATATATATTAAGGTATATGAATTTAACAAAGCTCTTATGTCAAATGTTAAAGCAAATGTCTGTTGGGCGACTATTGAGAAATGTGAACTTGTGAAAACCCTTAATGTTGGGCGACAATTGTAATGTATACAATGTGTGAAAATTCTAGAGTATTGTTTTAAGGATTTGATAATTGGGATACGTACAGTGATTACACAGCGAAAAAACACCTGAAAAGATTCCAGGATACTAACTTTGTCTCTTCCCTATTGTATCCTTCCCATGGGCGCCAGTTCGATGAACACTTATTTGTAGTTGGAGAAGGTTCACTGATAAGCACGAGTCCTCTATGGTCAATAAGAGGGGGTTCAATTAGGCCCCTATTTATTTTACAATATTTTAACTTGAAATTTGAAATTATTTTAAAATGGTCAATGGATCTATGATACTTATTACTTTGTTTGGTCAAAGAGATTGAAATTTAAGAATATTTATTAATTATAGATTTTAAATTATGTGCTGAAAATATTGAGATAAGAATAATAAAATTTTTGATATAAATTTATATATATATATATATATATATATATATATATATATATATATATATATATATATATATATATATATATATATATATATATATATATATATATATATATATATATATATATATATATATATATATATATATATATATATATATATATATATGCACGTATAGTGCACATGGAAGTAGAAATTTTAATGCATTATAATTGCAAAATAGTAAAAATGAAATTTTTTAAACCTTATCCTACTCCAACACCTACGTAACTTATTCTAATGACATGGGACTAAGCCTCTGGAACAATATTTACTTAAAATAAATATGTTTTAGATATTTAATTTTATTACCTTATAAAGTTTTATATTAATCCTTTTTGCTTTCGAATCACAACACTAGTCACTATTTTCACATATATATATATATATATATATATATATATATATATATATATATATATATATATATATATATATATATATATATATATATATATATATATATATATATATATATATATATATATATATATATATATATATATATATATATATATATATATATATATATATATATATATATATATATATATATATATATATATATATATATATATATATATATATATATATATATATATATATATATATATATATATATACATATATATATATATATATATATATATATATATATATATATATATATATATATATATATAGATATGCAAGTTATAGTGCACATGGAAGTAGAAATTTTAATGCATTATAATTGCAAAATAGTAAAAATGAAATTTTTTAAACCTTATCCTACTCCAACACCTACGTAACCTATATGTTTTAGATATTTAATTTTATTACCTTATAAAGTTTTATATTAATCCTTATTGCTTTCGAATCACAACACTAGTCACTATTTTCACATTTTCACACTATTTTCATTTATATATATATATATATATATATATATATATATATATATATATATATATATATATATATATATATATATATATATATATATACATATATATATATATATATATATATATATATATATATATATATATATATATATATATATATATATATATATATATATATATATATATATATATATATATAGATATGCAAGTTATAGTGCACATGGAAGTAGAAATTTTAATGCATTATAATTGCAAAATAGTAAAAATGAAATTTTTTAAACCTTATCCTACTCCAACACCTACGTAACCTATATGTTTTAGATATTTAATTTTATTACCTTATAAAGTTTTATATTAATCCTTATTGCTTTCGAATCACAACACTAGTCACTATTTTCACAAAACCGGTTTGTGTACACTGATGCTGGAGTCTGCTGCTGCCCTCTACTGGGACGTTGCTCTACTTTTTAGAATGCGGCTAACTTCTTTTACACGCCTGCTGCCATCTACAGGAAACTGCCGTACTCTGGAATGTGCTTTTGTAAATTAATACTCCTTTTCTTGGTCTGCTTGCCACACTCGTCTATATTACCAGTAGTGCTGTCTGGAGATGCTACACTTGTTATGTCGTATTTTCGACAAAAATCCCTTAATACCGTAGCTGAAATTAACTTTAAAACGTTTCCCTTTGGGATTCCACGGACGTCGCACTATTTTATTGAATTTAATTTACTTATAACAATTAATTTACCGAATTCACTTCAAATTTGTTTTTAAAAAGTGCTTAAGAATTTCCCAGTGGGATTCTGCACACCATAGCACCATTTTAAACACCTTAAACTACTTTTAAACATTAAATTTTATGAATTTTAGCTCACATAAAACCAGCTAGCTGTTGATTACCACGCTATCACTGTTAAACTGCCTGCATTATTATGCGTCTCTAACGAACTTCTTTCCGGTTAAACAAATGCGTTTCCTCCTGTAATCCAGCTTCTTGTTTTATCTTTGTTGACAACTCTGGCCAATCACATCAATGCTATTTTTAACACTCGGAGTAGTTTCCACAAACACCAAAACACTTTCACTTCGCTCGACGCGCGTTTCGCCAACCAAGTTGGAATCATCCGAAGACGATTAAAAACTAATCTTAAACTAAAAATCTACCCTATTTATATTATTTATGGTGAAATCATTAGTCACGCTTCAATGATTAGTTGCTAAGCAACGCGTAAAGCGGGCTATACGGTATAGGTCCCTTGTCGCTACTCATACTAAAACACTCGGAGTAGTTTCCACAAACACCAAAACACTTTCACTTCGCTCGACGCGCATTTCGCTAACCAAGTTGGCATCATCCGGAGACGATTAAAACTAATCTTAAACTAAAAATCTACCCTATTTATACTATTTATGGTGAAATCGTTAGTCACGCTTCAATGATAAGTTGCTAAGCAACGCGTAAAGCGGGCTATACGGTATAGGTCCCTTGTCGCTATTCATACTACTTTTACATTGTACAATTTCTATGCTCTCAAATGCATCCAATTATCTATTATTGGTCACATTTCTGACTAATCTTAAATTACTAATATCTATTCTATGATTGTTGTCAAAAGCATGTTGTGCAACACTAGACTTATCTGTTCTTCCGTATTTTAGATGAGCTATATGTTCTTTAAATCTGGTGTTAATTGATCGTCTCGTTTGTCCAACATATTTTCGATCACAATCATTACAACTAATTTCGTAAATCCCAGACCTTTCATTTGGAACAATTTTATCCTTTTGAATCCTAATCATTGAAGCGTGATTAATGATTTCACAATAAATAGTATACATAGGGTAGATTTTTTGTTTAAGATTAGTTTTTAATCGTTTCCGGATGATGCCAACTTGGGTGGCGAAACGCGCGTCGAGCGAAGTGAAAGTGTTTTGGTGTTTGTGGAAACTACTCCGAGAGTTATAGTTACATCAAAGGTTCCAGCCCTATCGAGTAATGCTATTTTTATAAATTAATTAGGTTTACCGTTAAATGCCATAACGGTATCATACTCCCAGTTTAAACTTCTAAGCTATAGACAATAATCACATTTACCTTTCGTAATGTAATTTCAATATTCACAATACAGCCGTCATGTCTTTCTTTTATCTGCTTCTAGGTTACAGGTCTCGAGGCCCCATTTTCACGTGACACTAACGCAATTTTCTTTCTAAATACACAAAGTTTATGTGGATGTTATATTACATAAATTTTGTTGAGACTTGTCTATTACGATTATGTGACTTTTAGATTTTTGTGCCGATAAATAACTTTTATATTAATATAAATAGATGTTGACCAATCAGATTCATCGTTGCCGGTTGACATTTGTATTGCTCTTGAAACCCATAGAGATGCGTGCGTGAGCAATGTTACTAGAGTTGGGACTTCTTATTGAACATAAAATTTACATTATTTCATGGTTTGATGTATTTATAATGTCTTCTTCTTATTTTTTGGTTTTTTTTTGCTAACCATATTATGTTCCGCCGAGAGAAATTCATTTTCTTGACCACTTTTCATGTCAGGAGATTTGAAATTACTTGTAACAAACAATCGTTGCCTTAGCAACCATAAACTTCATAGGCGAAATATGATGTCAAAATAATATTCTATAATAACATAAGAAATGCGTGAATTTGTACTTTTAGGTGTGTTCCCGAACTTCCTTTCACGCAAAATAAAATGTCACTTTGATTAAGAACTGGTAACATAATTTTTTTCTCCCAAAAACGCATTATGAACTCAAAAACAACTCATTGAAGGTAAAAACGTACAATGGTCGTGGACATATAGTATTAACATATAGTATTCAATTCTGTCATTAATTTCTTGTTGAATAATATACTATCATTTTCGTGAGAACTAGGTTATCATCTACATATGACGTTAACACGCGTATATTCAACAATAAAATCATATGTCGGCAGAAAGTCATAAATCAATCAATTAAGTATTTAGCAAGTTAATGTAAAAAGCTTTACTTTACTTTACTTAACATGTACCCAATAGGCACTCAATCGAAACGAGATCAAAATAAACAATTATCGGGCATAATGAATCGTGAATCTTGCATGAAATTAATTAGAATTACGTTTGAATGCTTAACTTAACATGCTAACAGGTTTTACGTGGATCGATGCGAAAACTAGAGGTAGGTATTTCAATAATTCCGTTTTCCGTTATTTTATCCTGTAACCATCTTAATTATTTGCATATGTTATAAGAACTAATCCCAGACCACCTTTTAAATTAGTAGTTTGATAATCTACGTAATATGAACTGAATGATGTACATATAGGTATTTATGGCCAATAATAGCCGTTTTATAATAGTTAAATTAGCCGAAAAATGAGATAATCGAAGAAATAATTTGTGTAAATAATCTTTTATATTCTGCTTTTATATTCTTCTCACAAATGATAGACCGTGAGCTGAGCGGCAAATAATATGCCTCATAGGGTACAAAAGGTTTGAAATTTTTGAGTGAAAGAACTTTACATAGGTAGTAAATAACCGGCCGTCTGCCAGCGCCGAGTGGTCAACTTTTCGAATTACAGCCTCTCAAATTTGGCAAAAACTTTCGTACATTTACCTCACAAGGTACATGCTTAAAATTGTACAGGCACATTTGCAAAAGTACTATTAAGTAGGAAATGTGCGGCAGACGTCTCCACCTGGACGCGTTCTTAGGGCAGACGCCCGAAAGTACGGCAAAAATCAGACGCAACTTACCTCATAAGGTACATGCATGATTTTCGGCTTAAATGAAAGCTTTTTTAATGTAGATTTGAGTAAATTTCGAAAACGCCGACAGACGGCCAACTAACAGCAGCAGACGCATCCGAATTTTCAAATTTGAAAAAAGTCATGTCTATGTTCCTCATGTGGCACATGTTTTCGACGTTGGTGGTGCATCTGGAGCACTAACACTAAGTTAAAAACGTATTACAGACCATTGTCATTAGACATATTTTTGAAACAGACACCCTCAAAATAAGACAAAATCAGACGTAACTTACCTTATAAAGTACATGCATGATTTTCAGGTCATTAAAGCTTTTTTAATGTAGATTTGAGATAAATTTCGAAAACGCCGACAGACGGCCAACTAACAGCAGCAGACGCATCCGAATTTTCAAACATCATGCATGATTTTCAGGTCAAATTAAAGCTTTTTTAATGTAGTCATAATAAATTTCGAAAAAAACGACAGACCGTCAACTAACAATAGCAGATGGTTTAATAATAATAACATCAACGTAGGACATAACATTTCGTAATTAAAATATAATCTATATCATTTTATAAATGAAAATATAATCTATATCAAAATATAATCATTTTGTAAAATCACATATTCTTTGGATCAAAAATCCCATTATGTGAGAAAAAATAACATAATAATATTATGTATATTATATACATTACATATTATGAAATATATAATGTTAAAAACAAGAAACTAAACAATAATTCTGAAAATATTTTTGAGAGATGTACTGAATTTTTGATTCAAGTTCCCGAACAACGACGACCATCTAATTCTCTTCGAAATGATAATTTCAAGATATCGTTAGTAAAATTTCTCTGAGAATTATGGAACAGTGATTTGTTTACAGAAATATTAAACATAAAAATTCCATATGTAAATTGCGAAGATATTTGCTTTAAATATACTTGCGCAAATGGACATATACAACGAGAAACTAGCAATGACATGAGCTGCAGCCACGAAGAGGCAGGCAGTCGTATTGTTTATCACTTGTCAAAGATTCAGGAAAACAGGAATGTAAAGTAGAATTTTAATGTTTAATATTTCTGTAAACAAATCACTGTTCCATAATTCGCAGAGAAATTTTACTAACGATATCTTGAAATTATAATTTCGAAGAGCTTTCGTCAAATCGGATGGTCGTCGTTCTTCAGGGACCTTGAATCAAAAAATTCTCAAAAATATTTGCGCGTTTATCACGCTCTAAATCTTTAATTGGTGGAGTAAGAAACTTATAAAAAACGAGATGGATTGTGTTTCCTTTGTGTTGACCTTTGTGTTGACAAACCAAGAAAGGGCAAAGTAAAACCATTTGCACTGCATTTGAGAAAAGACGATAACGCTCAACAAATATTTAGTACATTTGGCGAGAGTGAAAAGCTCTCCAGTGAGCAGACAGTATGCGTGGAAAATTTGATTTGTGCCATGTATGGAAAGCCTAATCCATAAATACTCCATTTGATAAATTGAAAAAATTTGGCGGTAGTATGTTACCTCCATGTAGTGATGTACTGAAGATGAAAAGAGTCAATCAAATTTGTGCTGTCTGGAACTACGCAACCGAGGAACCAAAATTCTAAAAGATTTTTAAATTTTAAGAGATCCCCATATGGAACCTGATATAGCAAGTGAAGAAATAGATATTTATGTTTCATCTGAAGATGAAGCCGATGATTGATGAAATTCATAATGTGATCTTATATACGTATAAATGCGAATTTTATTTCAGTATTATTTCATAATTATTGTTTAGTTTCTTGTTTTTAACATTATATATTTCATAATATGTAATATGGGTTTACAAAAAACAACACAGTTATAAATAAACTTTAATAATAACATCAACGTACATAACATTTTGTAAATTAAAATCACATATTCTTTGGAACAAAAATCACATTATGTGAGAAAAAATAACATAATAATTGTTGATGGTCTGCCGGTTTTTTCGAAATTTATTATGACTACATTAAAAAAGCTTTAATTTGACCTGAAAATCATACATGTACCTTATAAGGTAAGTTACGTCTGATTTTGTCTTATTTTGGGGCGTCTGTTACAAAAATATTTCTAATGACAATGGTCTGTAATACGTTTTTAACTTAGTGTTAGTGCTCCAGATGCACCACGAATATCGAAAACATGTAGGTACCACATGAGGAAAATAGATATGACTTCTTTCAAGTTTGAAAATTCGGATGCGTCCGCTGCTGTTAGTTGGCCGTCTGTTGGCGTTTTCGAAATTTATCTCAAATCTACATTAAAAAAGCTTTAATTTGACCTGAAAGTTATGCATGTACCCTATAAGGTAAGTTACGTCTGATTTTGTCTTATTTTGAGGGCGTGTGTTTCAAAAATATGTCTAATAACAATGGTCTGTAATACGTTTTTAACTTAGTGTTAGTGCTCCAGATGCACCACGAATATCGAAAACATGTAGGTACCACATGAGGAAAATAGATATGACTTCTTTCAAGTTTGAAAATTCGGATGCGTCTGCTGCTGTTAGTTGGCCGTCTGTCGGCGTTTTCGAAATTTATCTCAAATCTACATTAAAAAAGCTTTAATTTGACCTGAAAGTTATGCATGTACCCTATAAGGTAAGTTACGTCTGATTTTGTCTTATTTTGAGGGCGTCTGTTTCAAAAATATGTCTAATAACAATGGTCTGTAATACGTTTTTAACTTAGTGTTAGTGCTCCAGATGCATCACGAATATCGAAAACATGTAGGTACCACATGAGGAAAATAGATATGACTTCTTTCAAGTTTGAAAATTCGGATGGGTCTGCTGCTGTTAGTTGGCCGTCTGTCGGCGTTTTCGAAATTTATCTCAAATCTACATTAAAAAAGCTTTAATTTGATTTGATTTTCTCTTATTTTGAGGGCGTCTGTTTCAAAAATATGTCTAATGACAATGGTCTGTAATACGTTTTTAACTTAGTGTTAGTGCTCCAGATGCACCACGAATATCGAAAACATGTAGGTACCACATGAGGAAAATAGATATGACTTCTTTCAAGTTTGAAAATTCGGATGGGTCTGCTGCTGTTAGTTGGCCGTCTGTCGGCGTTTTCGAAATTTATCTCAAATCTACATTAAAAAAGCTTTAATTTGATTTGATTTTCTCTTATTTTGAGGGCGTCTGTTTCAAAAATATGTCTAATGACAATGGTCTGTAATACGTTTTTAACTTAGTGTTAGTGCTCCAGATGCACCACGAATATCGAAAACATGTAGGTACCACATGAGGAAAATAGATATGACTTCTTTCAAGTTTGAAAATTCGGATGGGTCTGCTGCTGTTAGTTGGCCGTCTGTCGGCGTTTTCGAAATTTATCTCAAATCTACATTAAAAAAGCTTTAATTTGATTTGATTTTCTCTTATTTTGAGGGCGTCTGTTTCAAAAATATGTCTAATGACAATGGTCTGTAATACGTTTTTAACTTAGTGTTAGTGCTCCAGATGCATCACGAATATCGAAAACATGTAGGTACCACATGAGGAAAATAGATATGACTTCTTTCAAGTTTGAAAATTCGGATGGGTCTGCTGCTGTTAGTTGGCCGTCTGTCGGCGTTTTCGAAATTTATCTCAAATCTACATTAAAAAAGCTTTAATTTGATTTGATTTTGTCTTATTTTGAGGGCGTCTGTTTCAAAAATATGTCTAATAACAATGGTCTGTAATACGTTTTTAACTTAGTGTTAGTGCTCCAGATGCATCACGAATATCGAAAACATGTAGGTACCACATGAGGAAAATAGATATGACTTCTTTCAAGTTTGAAAATTCGGATGGGTCTGCTGCTGTTAGTTGGCCGTCTGTCGGCGTTTTCGAAATTTATCTCAAATCTACATTAAAAAAGCTTTAATTTGATTTGATTTTCTCTTATTTTGAGGGCGTCTGTTTCAAAAATATGTCTAATGACAATGGTCTGTAATACGTTTTTAACTTAGTGTTAGTGCTCCAGATGCACCACCAACATCGAAAACCTGTACCTACCACATGAGGAAAATAGACATGACTTTTTTCAAATTTGAAAATTCGGACTAACTAACGTCTGCTGCTGTTAGTTGGCCGTCTGTCGGCGTTTTTGAAATTTATCTCAAATCTACATTAAAAAAGCTTTAATTTGACCTGAAAATCATGCATGTACCCTATAAGGTAAGTTACGTCTGATTTTGTCTTATTTTGAGGGCGTCTGTTTCAAAAATATGTCTAATAACAATGGTCTGTAATACGTTTTTAACTTAGTGTTAGTGCTCCAGATGCATCACGAATATCGAAAACATGTACCTACCACATGAGGAAAATAGACATGACTTTTTTCAAATTTGAAAATTCGGATGGGTCTGCTGCTGTTAGTTGGCCGTCTGTCGGCGTTTTCGAAATTTATCTCAAATCTACATTAAAAAAGCTTTAATTTGACCTGAAAGTTATGCATGTACCCTATAAGGTAAGTTACGTCTGATTTTGTCTTATTTTGAGGGCGTCTGTTTCAAAA
>CAXKVY010010903.1:7500-13069 GCA_964058915.1 Tetropium fuscum | reverse complement strand
AAGCTTTTTTAATGTAGATTTGAGATAAATTTCGAAAACGCCGACAGACGGCCAACTAACAGCAGCAGACCCATCCGAATTTTCAAACTTGAAAGAAGTCATATCTATTTTCCTCATGTGGTACCTACATGTTTTCGATATTCGTGATGCATCTGGAGCACTAACACTAAGTTAAAAACGTATTACAGACCATTGTCATTAGACATATTTTTGAAACAGACGCCCTCAAAATAAGAGAAAATCAAATCAAATTAAAGCTTTTTTAATGTAGATTTGAGATAAATTTCGAAAACGCCGACAGACGGCCAACTAACAGCAGCAGACCCATCCGAATTTTCAAACTTGAAAGAAGTCATATCTATTTTCCTCATGTGGTACCTACATGTTTTCGATATTCGTGGTGCATCTGGAGCACTAACACTAAGTTAAAAACGTATTACAGACCATTGTCATTAGACATATTTTTGAAACAGACGCCCTCAAAATAAGAGAAAATCAAATCAAATTAAAGCTTTTTTAATGTAGATTTGAGATAAATTTCGAAAACGCCGACAGACGGCCAACTAACAGCAGCAGACCCATCCGAATTTTCAAACTTGAAAGAAGTCATATCTATTTTCCTCATGTGGTACCTACATGTTTTCGATATTCGTGGTGCATCTGGAGCACTAACACTAAGTTAAAAACGTATTACAGACCATTGTCATTAGACATATTTTTGAAACAGACGCCCTCAAAATAAGAGAAAATCAAATCAAATTAAAGCTTTTTTAATGTAGATTTGAGATAAATTTCGAAAACGCCGACAGACGGCCAACTAACAGCAGCAGACCCATCCGAATTTTCAAACTTGAAAGAAGTCATATCTATTTTCCTCATGTGGTACCTACATGTTTTCGATATTCGTGATGCATCTGGAGCACTAACACTAAGTTAAAAACGTATTACAGACCATTGTTATTAGACATATTTTTGAAACAGACGCCCTCAAAATAAGACAAAATCAGACGTAACTTACCTTATAGGGTACATGCATAACTTTCAGGTCAAATTAAAGCTTTTTTAATGTAGATTTGAGATAAATTTCGAAAACGCCGACAGACGGCCAACTAACAGCAGCAGACGCATCCGAATTTTCAAACTTGAAAGAAGTCATATCTATTTTCCTCATGTGGTACCTACATGTTTTCGATATTCGTGGTGCATCTGGAGCACTAACACTAAGTTAAAAACGTATTACAGACCATTGTTATTAGACATATTTTTGAAACACACGCCCTCAAAATAAGACAAAATCAGACGTAACTTACCTTATAGGGTACATGCATAACTTTCAGGTCAAATTAAAGCTTTTTTAATGTAGATTTGAGATAAATTTCGAAAACGCCAACAGACGGCCAACTAACAGCAGCGGACGCATCCGAATTTTCAAACTTGAAAGAAGTCATATCTATTTTCCTCATGTGGTACCTACATGTTTTCGATATTCGTGGTGCATCTGGAGCACTAACACTAAGTTAAAAACGTATTACAGACCATTGTCATTAGAAATATTTTTGTAACAGACGCCCCAAAATAAGACAAAATCAGACGTAACTTACCTTATAAGGTACATGTATGATTTTCAGGTCAAATTAAAGCTTTTTTAATGTAGTCATAATAAATTTCGAAAAAACCGGCAGACCATCAACAATTATTATGTTATTTTTTCTCACATAATGTGATTTTTGTTCCAAAGAATATGTGATTTTAATTTACAAAATGTTATGTACGTTGATGTTATTATTAAAGTTTATTTATAACTGTGTTGTTTTTTGTAAACCCATATTACATATTATGAAATATATAATGTTAAAAACAAGAAACTAAACAATAATTATGAAATAATACTGAAATAAAATTCGCATTTATACGTATATAAGATCACATTATGAATTTCATCAATCATCGGCTTCATCTTCAGATGAAACATAAATATCTATTTCTTCACTTGCTATATCAGGTTCCATATGGGGATCTCTTAAAATTTAAAAATCTTTTAGAATTTTGGTTCCTCGGTTGCGTAGTTCCAGACAGCACAAATTTGATTGACTCTTTTCATCTTCAGTACATCACTACATGGAGGTAACATACTACCGCCAAATTTTTTCAATTTATCAAATGGAGTATTTATGGATTAGGCTTTCCATACATGGCACAAATCAAATTTTCCACGCATACTGTCTGCTCACTGGAGAGCTTTTCACTCTCGCCAAATGTACTAAATATTTGTTGAGCGTTATCGTCTTTTCTCAAATGCAGTGCAAATGGTTTTACTTTGCCCTTTCTTGGTTTGTCAACACAAAGGTCAACACAAAGGAAACACAATCCATCTCGTTTTTTATAAGTTTCTTACTCCACCAATTAAAGATTTAGAGCGTGATAAACGCGCAAATATTTTTGAGAATTTTTTGATTCAAGGTCCCTGAAGAACGACGACCATCCGATTTGACGAAAGCTCTTCGAAATTATAATTTCAAGATATCGTTAGTAAAATTTCTCTGCGAATTATGGAACAGTGATTTGTTTACAGAAATATTAAACATTAAAATTCTACTTTACATTCCTGTTTTCCTGAATCTTTGACAAGTGATAAACAATACGACTGCCTGCCTCTTCGTGGCTGCAGCTCATGTCATTGCTAGTTTCTCGTTGTATATGTCCATTTGCGCAAGTATATTTAAAGCAAATATCTTCGCAATTTACATATGGAATTTTTATGTTTAATATTTCTGTAAACAAATCACTGTTCCATAATTCTCAGAGAAATTTTACTAACGATATCTTGAAATTATCATTTCGAAGAGAATTAGATGGTCGTCGTTGTTCGGGAACTTGAATCAAAAATTCAGTACATCTCTCAAAAATATTTTCAGAATTATTGTTTAGTTTCTTGTTTTTAACATTATATATTTCATAATATGTAATGTATATAATATACATAATATTATTATGTTATTTTTTCTCACATAATGGGATTTTTGATCCAAAGAATATGTGATTTTACAAAATGATTATATTTTGATATAGATTATATTTTCATTTATAAAATGATATAGATTATATTTTAATTACGAAATGTTATGTCCTACGTTGATGTTATTATTATTAAACCATCTGCTATTGTTAGTTGACGGTCTGTCGTTTTTTTCGAAATTTATTATGACTACATTAAAAAAGCTTTAATTTGACCTGAAAATCATGCATGATGTTTGAAAATTCGGATGCGTCTGCTGCTGTTAGTTGGCCGTCTGTCGGCGTTTTCGAAATTTATCTCAAATCTACATTAAAAAAGCTTTAATGACCTGAAAATCATGCATGTACTTTATAAGGTAAGTTACGTCTGATTTTGTCTTATTTTGAGGGTGTCTGTTTCAAAAATATGTCTAATGACAATGGTCTGTAATACGTTTTTAACTTAGTGTTAGTGCTCCAGATGCACCACCAACGTCGAAAACATGTGCCACATGAGGAACATAGACATGACTTTTTTCAAATTTGAAAATTCGGATGCGTCTGCTGCTGTTAGTTGGCCGTCTGTCGGCGTTTTCGAAATTTACTCAAATCTACATTAAAAAAGCTTTCATTTAAGCCGAAAATCATGCATGTACCTTATGAGGTAAGTTGCGTCTGATTTTTGCCGTACTTTCGGGCGTCTGCCCTAAGAACGCGTCCAGGTGGAGACGTCTGCCGCACATTTCCTACTTAATAGTACTTTTGCAAATGTGCCTGTACAATTTTAAGCATGTACCTTGTGAGGTAAATGTACGAAAGTTTTTGCCAAATTTGAGAGGCTGTAATTCGAAAAGTTGACCACTCGGCGCTGGCAGACGGCCGGTTATTTACTACCTATGTAAAGTTCTTTCACTCAAAAATTTCAAACCTTTTGTACCCTATGAGGCATATTATTTGCCGCTCAGCTCACGGTCTATCATTTGTGAGAAGAATATAAAAGCAGAATATAAAAGATTATTTACACAAATTATTTCTTCGATTATCTCATTTTTCGGCTAATTTAACTATTATAAAACGGCTATTATTGGCCATAAATACCTATATGTACATCATTCAGTTCATATTACGTAGATTATCAAACTACTAATTTAAAAGGTGGTCTGGGATTAGTTCTTATAACATATGCAAATAATTAAGATGGTTACAGGATAAAATAACGGAAAACGGAATTATTGAAATACCTACCTCTAGTTTTCGCATCGATCCACGTAAAACCTGTTAGCATGTTAAGTTAAGCATTCAAACGTAATTCTAATTAATTTCATGCAAGATTCACGATTCATTATGCCCGATAATTGTTTATTTTGATCTCGTTTCGATTGAGTGCCTATTGGGTACATGTTAAGTAAAGTAAAGTAAAGCTTTTTACATTAACTTGCTAAATACTTAATTGATTGATTTATGACTTTCTGCCGACATATGATTTTATTGTTGAATATACGCGTGTTAACGTCATATGTAGATGATAACCTAGTTCTCACGAAAATGATAGTATATTATTCAACAAGAAATTAATGACAGAATTGAATACTATATGTTAATACTATATGTCCACGACCATTGTACGTTTTTACCTTCAATGAGTTGTTTTTGAGTTCATAATGCGTTTTTGGGAGAAAAAAATTATGTTACCAGTTCTTAATCAAAGTGACATTTTATTTTGCGTGAAAGGAAGTTCGGGAACACACCTAAAAGTACAAATTCACGCATTTCTTATGTTATTATAGAATATTATTTTGACATCATATTTCGCCTATGAAGTTTATGGTTGCTAAGGCAACGATTGTTTGTTACAAGTAATTTCAAATCTCCTGACATGAAAAGTGGTCAAGAAAATGAATTTCTCTCGGCGGAACATAATATGGTTAGCAAAAAAAAACCAAAAAATAAGAAGAAGACATTATAAATACATCAAACCATGAAATAATGTAAATTTTATGTTCAATAAGAAGTCCCAACTCTAGTAACATTGCTCACGCACGCATCTCTATGGGTTTCAAGAGCAATACAAATGTCAACCGGCAACGATGAATCTGATTGGTCAACATCTATTTATATTAATATAAAAGTTATTTATCGGCACAAAAATCTAAAAGTCACATAATCGTAATAGACAAGTCTCAACAAAATTTATGTAATATAACATCCACATAAACTTTGTGTATTTAGAAAGAAAATTGCGTTAGTGTCACGTGAAAATGGGGCCTCGAGACCTGTAACCTAGAAGCAGATAAAAGAAAGACATGACGGCTGTATTGTGAATATTGAAATTACATTACGAAAGGTAAATGTGATTATTGTCTATAGCTTAGAAGTTTAAACTGGGAGTATGATACCGTTATGGCATTTAACGGTAAACCTAATTAATTTATAAAAATAGCATTACTCGATAGGGCTGGAACCTTTGATGTAACTATAACTCTCGGAGTAGTTTCCACAAACACCAAAACACTTTCACTTCGCTCGACGCGCGTTTCGCCACCCAAGTTGGCATCATCCGGAAACGATTAAAAAC
>CAXKVY010010903.1:0-2500 GCA_964058915.1 Tetropium fuscum | reverse complement strand
CTGACCAAGACATAGTCAGCCACGAACAAACCTCAAACAGCATTCAACAATGTCATCACTTGGACAAAGAAATGGCGCATCAAACTAAATGGGGCTAAATCGACTCAAATCAATTTAACGAACAAGAAATATGACTATACTCCAGTGATTGTCAACCAGCAAAAAGTCCGACATGCCAACGAAGCAAAGTATCTAGGCATGACCCTAGATGCAAAATTTCGATGGAAAACACATGTGAAGAAGAAATGTGGGCAATTAAACCTCGAATTCAGACAAATGGCATCCAACTCTGGGGATGCACTAAGAAATCCAACATTAAATAAATTCAAACGTTAAAATAATAATAGAGAATAAAATACTTCGAAGCATCGTCAAAGCGCCGTGGTACATTCGCAATGAAGACATTCATCGTGACCTGAATATGCCTATGGTTGAAGATGAGACTAAGAGGTTTGCAGGCAAACATCAGAAGAGGCTGGAAAACCACGAAAACGTCGAAGTGATCGACAACAGCGGACTTGTTCGACGGCTAAAGAGACTAAAACCGTTCGAATTAGTGACAGTGACAGTACCTAGAATTCTAAGCATAATATGTCTATCACATGAACCAAGTGATTAGTGTTATGTGGAGTGTGTCTCTAGATACTCATTTACTGAACAACTAATTCTAGTTATTAAGAAAAAAATTATAGATAGATTTAATCTAGTTACAATGTTCAATGTCCAAGGGGCGTTTTTCTAAAAAAAACTTAAACGTCCAAAAACATATATGAGAAATATAATAGACGAAAGACTTACAGGTTTCGCACCAATGAGTATTAATCGGGATGTGGCAATGGAATTAGATTCCTCAGAAATTATTAATAAGTTGGCTGAGAGAAGAAGAAGATTGAACTTATAATTTTATAAAAATCTTGTAAAAAAACCTTACGTTTTATTATTTTTTTTGATTGCTTATGATTGCTTATGAAATGATTTGCTTATTTTTCTTAAAATACCTAGGTAGGTACCCACCCAGAAAATAAGACACGGTTATATCCCGACGTTTTGATCCCCACTTCAATATAGGGGATCAAAACGAAACTCAGTGGTTAAACCTCCCAGTGAAAAGGTACGTCCCTGAATAAAGCAATAGGTTCAAATAAAAAATAAATAACGTCAACAGTACGAAGTCATTTATTTTCATGGCAAATAATGATGACGAAATTGATTCCCGAAAGTCCCAGATATCAAAATAAAAATCTTGTAAAAAAACCTTACGTTTTGATACTTTTTCTAAATCATCTGCTTATTTTTCTTAAAATACCTCGGTAGGTACCTAAGTACCTATCCAAAAACTAAGACACGGTTATATCCCCACCATTTGATGCCCACGTCAATGTAGGGGATTAAAACGAAACACGGTGGTTCAACCTCCCAGTGAAAAGCTATAAATACGTCCCTGATTAAAGCAATAGGTTCAAATAAAAAATAAACAACAGCAACGAAGTCATTTATTTTCATAGCAAATAATGATGACGAAATTGATTCCCGAAAATCCCAGATATCAAAATAAAGGATGTGTAAAATACAAGAATCATCGTTTATAATAATTATAGGTATGCAACATTGGCAATCTATTTTTAGATTAGAAATAATTTACTATATAAATTGGTTAACGGTAACATTAATGACGCTATGAGATCGTAGTGTAGTGAACTACTTTTAAACTTGACCTAAGATGTGGATGGGAGAAAAAAACATATTTACATTCTCTTCCACCTGATTTGTTTAACGATTTATGGACATATAATGATGATAAATACGAAACCAATTAGCTGTGACCGTGCTATGGCTAATTTTCAAATAACATACATTGCAACAAATAAATTAATTAGTTAGTTTTTCCTACACCTACCTAAGTTTTAAATTTTAAATTAAGATTCTCGTAAAATATTTTTTTGTATGTTGAGAAACTAACCACATTTACCTTATTACGTCCGTCTACGTAGAGTTCGTACATTTTCGTGAGAGTCATATCTACTGGTAAACATGAAGATTCTGTTTCAGCACGTCTATAGTGTGACTTGTACCTGGGAAATTTATTTATATGATTTATCGCCTCTTTCCTCAAGGGTTCTCCTAACTCATTCCAACATCCCTGAGTGCCTCTTTTGTCAGTGATACTATCTTCGTTTCTCATTTTTAATAATGCAGTTTTGTCGATACAGCTAGAGTTTTCACAAACAGATTACGGCGTACAAAAATTTTATTCGGGCAGTATTCTCTAGAAAATAGTTTCTGTTTTTTAACGACTCCTATACCTCGTTTTCTTTTTATTTTGATTTCTTTAACACTGGCAGCAATAAACAGATTTTGAGCTAAATACGTACCAAGTTCAGAAAACTTTATAAACTCATTTCTGCATTGTTCTTCGGATATTTTTGTTGTGCATGATACAGTACACAGGCAATCAAAAGGTACAAACTCCTTAGAAGCAATTCGTTGCTTCTTATAATTC